>UXGC01001056.1:0-37157 GCA_900480045.1 Eurytoma adleriae
GTTAAACTTTTTTGATTTAGTCTGACTATACTCGACTGTTTCTACTTGAGTTCAAATTTCTGCTTCCTCCTAGAGGAAGCTTTGTATTTTCCTTACATCTGTAAGGCTTATGGGGGATAATTTTTATATACATAATGTTTTTACTTGAGTTTTTTACCTTAATTTTTAACTTACATTTTTCTGAATTTACCTGATTGTACTCGGCTATTTCTACTTGCGTTTAGATTTGTTGTATAGATAAATGTAGTCTTATAGAGGTACATTCAGTAATATTTTTTACCTCATTTTTCTACCTTTATTTTTTACCGTTTTACCTTGACTTTCAACTAAAAAAGTATGTTTCAAATACAGATTTTTAATTATTTATTTTACAAACAAATCTAGCATAATTTTTCACTTTACACATCAGAACTTGAAATAAAATTCTACGTACAGCACCACGGGCATCATAATACTCGAACTTGAAGTTCAGCAACTAAGAGCGACGGTAGTTCAAAACCGTTTTGGCATAAAAATAATCGCGTCGAACGTATCGATGCGCAGCGGCAACTCTATACCCAAGCAGTTTCCAAGACTCACGGCACAACAGCCTGGCTGACACGGCCACCTCCTGCACATATATATCTATATCCGTTGTATATATATACATATAAATCCGCAGGAGGTTCGAGGCGAGCCGAGAGCGCGGAACTTTTGTTTCAAGTCGCGCGCCGAGGCGCGAGCGTCGCGAGCTTACAAGGCACGAAACTCTCGCGGGCCGCGTTAATTAACTCGCCGAGCTTTCTGTGTCCGGCATCGGGAAGCTCGTTTTCCACCGGCGTCTCCCCCTCACCCCCCGCGTTTTCGATTATTTTTTCCCGGGCGGAGGGGACAAAGGGACCGGGGGGGCCCGCCTCGTTACGACAAGCCTCATTAGGAGGTTTACGGCGCTATTCGCGGGATCGTCCGCGGCGCGCCTCACAATCGGCGAATTTACGACGCCGCGCGCCGTGGATATAAGGCGAAGCTGCACTTTTGTGGACGGCGGTGTAACGAGGAGCCGCCGAGGCTCCTCCGCGACGCCGGGAATATCGATGAGAAGTTTTAATCAGCGACTTTTATTACTCCTGCTTTTTAGCCGTTTGGGGCGATCTTTATTCTTCCGACATTCGCTTCTTACTTTGGTTACTGAGATTTTAATTATTTTTACGACAAGGGTATATTGTTGACCTGGAGAAAATTTTAATCATAGTTTTGAGTGTGATTAAAATTATATTGTTTGTATTTTAAATTAAAATTTATGTAATTATTTCACATTAAATTAATGAGAAAGTTCCAAATGAATCTTGTAAATAATTGGCACTGTAAATTTCTTGAAATATTTGATAAAATTACCATATTATGATTTAAGAAAGTGAACACAAACTGGCTCTTGAGAAAAAAATAAAATATTTTATAATAAAATTTTTATTTTATAGATGTAGTCAATTTTATGAGACGATGTAGTAAATTTTACTATAAAGTACGATACTTTTTTTCAAATAACATTTCTTACAGCATTTTTATAATCTACAATATCATTTCCCTAGAATTAGTATCTTAAATTATTAAATAAATATTATAATGAGTATAACTTACAAAAAGTTTTCTTTTCTTTTCAGGTAAGTTGGAGTTCGTTTTAAAGCAGCGAGAATTTTCTCCTGCAAAGGTGTCGAGGAAAAAAAGTAGGCGTGGCCAGGACCCAGTGGAAAACCAGTGCAAAGAAGAGTGGCGGTTTGTCTAGACTTTGTAATGGTTTTGTTTTAGTTTGTATGAGACAACTCCCACGAATTAAGTTTATACTCGTGAGAAATATAATTCTTGAAAAAGAATTTTATCAAAGTAGAAGCTGCATCTTTTCTAAAAAATGTAATTTACTTCTGAGGCACTAAAAACGTCTGTCTTTAAATACGATGACATTTTAATTGTTACTAAATAACATCATTTAAGCAATAATTTCCGTTAAAAAAGTATTAACAACCATCTGTAGTCGAGGATCTCCATCTTCCATTCAATGATTCATCAAAGGATAGAGAGTCAAGCGCACCAAGTCGTTTGAAAAATAGACCCGCTCTGTCAACGCAGACAGCAGAAGCGAAAATAAAAATTTCAAAAGCCTCATTAATCCGCACGCACCGGCAGACGCGCAAAAAAAAGCGACTGTGCAAATTTACCGAAAAGAGATGAAATACGCAAAAAACCAACGTATTCCCTCCTCGATGAATGAGAGGAGTTGGGGCGAAAAGTGGAAATTACCCGCATGGTTTGAAAAAAAAGCGAGCGAAAGAGAGAGGGGAATATAGAGAGGTAGAGAAAGAAACAGAGGGAGAGGAAAAATAGATAAGTCGTGCATTGTCCGTTATGTAGGCGGTGTTTTATTTTTCATTTTTCCAACTCCCCCGCGAGGATTACACTGTCTACGGTCTGCCAGGGATAACTCCGTTGCCGCGGCAGACTGGGGCGCGCGACATTGTTAGGCGAACTAACCCGCTGGTATGCTCGACTCTTGAGAATCACGTGCTCGAACTCCCCGGCTTCTCTTTCGCGTGCCACGTATTTTTTATTTCGTTTCCTTTTTTCGTGCCGTCCTGCTTTTTTCTCTTCATCATATTTATATTCGTCCGTGCTTTTCTTCGCTTTTCCTCAGTTTTCCCCGAGCTTTCGTTATTGCTTTTAGTATGCACGAAAATGCGAGGAGAATTTTCGAAAATAACGTTCCACTTACTATTGATGCCAGGTAATGGGAATTTTTTTACAGCGTAAAAAATGTCTTGAATTGAATTGAAAAACTTTTTGAATTTCATTCCTTTTAAATTGTTTTTTATTTTTATTTTGTGTGAAGTAGCTTGTAGATAAAATATGCAGCAATAATGCGTGACTAATTGACCTAACAATTTTTCGTTTGCGATATTATGGATGCAATATTTTTGTTACGATGAACAATTACAGTTTAATTTCTTTAACATGATTAAAATAATTTATACCATCAATTTATTTATTAATTAACAATCATACGGGAAATATACAGAATAACAAAAAAATTTACGCGAAAAAAGTGAAATTTTAATGTAAAGATAAATTATCTAAAACTTTAATGTAAAGATTATTTTATTTTTCCACTGATTGCTGAAATAAAAATCACAAGATCTCGTAATTCATCATTAAAGCCGTTCATCCTCGATAAATACATCTCGTTAAAAAATCTCGAAAGCGAGGGACTAAAAAGCGCGCATTCAGCGGCGAAACAAGCGCCGGCAACAAAAGTGAGCAAATTGCGACGTGCTAAACAATCGTCGATAATTGCGATTATGAGGACGGCAGTTACCGGCGGGCATTATGCCATCAAGTAGCGGACGATCGTCGTACCACTTTGCAAAGCGGCGAGATGCGCTTTTTGACGCCGGGGCTACGGACGACGGTCTAATTCTCGCCGGCTCGGGTAATCCCATCCCCCCGCGCGTGTCCCGGATTTCCGAGTCCGCGCCGGCAAATCTTGTCAGTGTAGCGTGAAGATACGCCGTCTGTTATATCCCGGCCCCACGGTTTAGCGGTACAAAAATATCGCAGTTGTCCGTACGCGGAGCGCGGGATTTAGTTTGCGTACACGCGGCCGACTACGAGAGGGAATAATCGCGCAGATTACGATGAGAATTTCAGTGTGTTGGTCCGCGTACGCTACGGCTATTCAGGGGGGAGCTTATGAGGCTTGCGGTCTCTTTTCTTCTTCGCGGCGCTGCTGGATTGCCACCGGTTCGCGCTATTTATTATTTAGACTTGTTTACGTTCGCGCGAGATTATAGAGTATCATAAGATTTAATATTTACGGTGATTTCCGCGCGAGAATAATGCATCGCACGGCTTCGCGATACATTTTTCACTGAGTGTGAAAAATGTGGTCGCCGGGTAAAATATTGCGATTATCGAACTGCAAATAATTTAAATTATTGTTTTTATATAAGATATATATCAGTTTGATCTAAATAAAATAACAGCTGCCAATAAATACACTGTCACATTATTTCCTCAAGTTTAATTTGTTACTTCCTTTCTGCTTTTCTTATTTATATTTAATTGAATTATTTAATTAATTATTTAAATTATATTTATATATTTTCATGAGTATCTTATTAATCCTTTGATAGGATTATATTGATATTTCATTTATCAATTTTATTTAAAATATATCGTATAAATTGTATTTGTATTCCAATTCCAGTATTTAAGTTTCATAAGGAAACGTTTGTTTTCGCACACACTTTTGGCTATAAACTATAAACTTCCCAAAAATTTGCATTTTCATAAAAATGAACTAGTTAATTAATAATATCAAAAGAAACTTCAAAAACTGACGACGAAATAAAAAAAATTGTTAGTTTTCTGCACAGTTGAAGAAGTGATCAAAATAAGTAGTATAAGGCGGATACGGTCAGACAAATTTGAACCGACGATTTTTAAAAAGTGAATTGGCAAATTTAAAACTTTTAATTGTGTTTAATTTTATAAATAAACAAAAGATAAAAATTTCCTAGAAAAATTCAAGTCAAGAGTTAAAAACACAGTACTCACAGAAGGAATAGCAGAATAGGTAAAAAGTCTGAAAGTTAGATTATCTATTCATTTAGCTTCTCTGTATTCGTCGTCTTACTCCTCCAGCTCTCAGTATCCCATTTACCTCTTTACACTTCTCAACGATTCCATCTCCTGCGCCCATTCCGGAGCGTCTCTCATTCGCGACTGTTATTCACCTCTGTTTTGCGATGCCATGCAAGAAAGTCGGTAGAACCAGAGAGAGAAAGAAAGAGAACGAAAGAGAGAGAGAGAGAGAAAGCGTGCAAACCCGTTGAAAAATAGAGCAGCTCGAGGCTGGATTGCCGGCGGGCGTTAAAATCCGTGGACCCTCCATACGAGAGGCGAGCTCCAGCGAGACGCACTTAACCCCCTGCGCCCTCTCGCCACTTCAAGACGGCCGTAGCGAGGCGCTGAGACACAGCAGCGCGACGCGCTCGCCCCGAGGAGATACTGGAAAATTACTCCTCCCGCTTATCTCCCGAGGAGGGACCCGGACAATTTCCCGGCCACTCCTACGCGGAGGTGAGGGCCGGAGTCTTCGCTTCGCCATTTGGATCGGCGGGATCAACTTTACCCGCTGCGTCTGTCCTCCCTTTCATCTTTTGCCGATTAAGACTTCGGCGCGAGTTTACAATCTTCCGAACAGTCGTTGCTTTCTTTCCTGCTCGTTCTCTCCCTTTTTTTTTATCGAGTCTTTGGAAGAGGGGAAATGCCTGCGTCACCGAACCGCAGGAAGGATTAACGTTAGTCTTGAAAAAAGTTTGCGCCGGTTTCCCTTTGTGCGAGCCGCATTTGCGGCGCGAGGTGAATTTTTAACGAGGACGAGGATTGCGCGATTAAAAGGATTTTTACGAGCTCGCTGTGATTTGCAGGTATGAAGAATAAAAAATTCTTTAAATTTTAATTAAATATATTATTTTTTTTATTTAGAAATATAGAAATTACATACTCTCTAGATATGAATAAGTGATAAGACATATATTCACTTATTCCATGCATGAATAAGTGACAAGTTAAATATTCACTTATTCAATGTGAAATGTTTAATACTATAAGTAAAGTATTCACTTATTCGAATTAATAAATTATGTATCAGCACATTTCCTCGCTTAGAGGATAAAGTTTCAGATAGATTTTTTTTTTCTGTCGATTTTTCATAAACATTGAGTTTTAGCACATTTAAATCATTTTAAGTACGTCCATTTGAAAGTGCATATCTAGCATCGCCACCGGACGAATGGAAAATTTTTCGTGGAACTCGGTGAACGATAAAAAGGGTGACAAGAATTTAAAGTGCGGTGCTTTAACGGCTCGCTTTGTAATGTGCGCTTTTCACCTAAATTTTCTCCGCGCAGTGGACTTCGCGACTGAATTAGCGAAGTCACTTGGCGACCGACTCGCCTTTCACGGATTCCTATCTGAGTGCTTCGTGAGCGCAATTCAAAAATTTCCGATCGATTAAAACTTCAATTGCCATCGGCGCTATACAAACTGCGGGAAAAATGTATCGGAATTTAATTCAAGGATGATTAATTAATCGGTCATTAATTAAACGGCCGATAAAGTGGTAATTTATTTTCATAATTAAAATATCGCATAATGTGAAGAAGTGAAGATTTTAATTGGTTTTAAATTGAAGAAAATTTATTAACTGTGTAATTAAGGATTTTTTTCATGCGGTGAAAAATATAAAGATTTTTATAAACAAGAAATAATTTTAATACTTTGGCCGATGAAATTTACATTTTGACTTTGTAATTAACCGTAAAACGTTTCAAGAATTTTACATATTCATCATCTTAATATTTTCAAGATCATCTATATGTGCATACTTTACCCAGTTAACTTCTCCACTCGAAGTTTGCCGCAATTTTCTGCCGAAATTAATTTCGCGAGCCATTTTTCTCCGCTGTCAAACGAAAATTAAAATTTACTCGTAAAAAATTACAAGCCAATACTCTTCCTCCCATTATCTACAAACGAACAAAAAATTTTTTCGCCAAAAAATCAAATTTTATTTACAGATCATTCCCCCGTAAATTTTTATGCCATGATTTATTGCCTTTTCTTCCGCCCCACTTCATTTTTTGACGTCCGGCGGCGCGCGAATCTGGCGCGCTCGATTCATTTACCCCGCAAACTTTCCGCCACCTCATGATTGATTCCCCGTATTTGAATTGACCAAACAGCGAGCGCAACGACCGTACGCGAACCTCGTTAAAAGGGAAGCTCGCGCGTTCGGAATGCGACGGAAAAGGGAAGCGAAAGCAGGCGAATTAAAATGCTTTAAAAAAAAAACACGGCGAGGCGACAAAGCGAGCCGCTGTTTTTTAATCAGGCCCTCGGCCGCCGGCATTAGCATCCGAAAGCCAAACGGGGCACAAAGGGGAGGCGCTGGCCGGCCGGGGCGAGGTATAGCTCGGAGGATCTCCGATGCGCGCGGAGCCAATTCCTACGGCGCTACTAATCACGCGGCCGTCAGGCTCTCCCCTCGCGACGCGAAGTGACAAAGCCGCGACGAGGAGGTGTTGCTGCCGCCGAGGGAGGCACCTTCGACGCCTGACGGCGAGACTCTTTTTTTTTGCGACGATGCGACAAAGGGTGAAAGCGAACGACCGCTGCTTTGATTTCGCGCTATTCTTTTTTCTACGCGATGGAGTATAGAGACAATAGGGATCGGATTATAGGTGATGTTCAGAATATATTTATTATTTTATTAAACTATATTAACATACAAGAGTAAGATATTTCGTTTAATGAATTCAGTTAAAAACGATAAATATTTATTCCACTCTTTCATTTTTTCTTGAAAATAGTACTCATCATGTTTCAACGAGCCTGAGTAATGAACAGTTTCTATTTACTATATAATTTGCTTAAATTACTTCAGGAAAATGTTTCCAGTAAAACGATATTTTTTCTTGTTGACATCGTTACGTACTGTAAGTAAACACACTGTGATAATCACATTCCAGTTTCACGCTACAAACAGTGCTGTTAAAACCGACGTTGGATAATACTGAAACCTTCTATCTTTCGTATTATGCCTGCACTATTTGTGTGCACTTTAAAGTCAGATCCAATACTTCCCACATCCTCGAAAAAGAAATACCCATTTTCCAGCTCATAAAACATCCGAATTCGCTACTCCTTCTCATCAGCTTTTTCACGCGAAGCCGTCTCTCCGCGTCGTCGGGCAAACAAAGGCCGCGATCTTTGTGCCATTAGCTCGCGCCGAAAAAGGCGAGATCCGTGAGACAGATAAATGCGTAAAGTCAAAATCAAAGCAGGCGCGCCGGGATATAAAGGGAATGGCGAAGGCGTACGCGCGCGTCCGAGGCGAGGCGGATCAGTCGGGGCCGCGCGCGACTTGCTTTTGACGCCCTCTGAAATATTAGAGCGCAAAGAGGCTTTGGCCGTCGGATGCAGCGCGCCCCTTCCGCCTCATTGTCCCCCCTGCTTTGTCTCTTTTTGCAGACGCTGACTTATGCACCTATAATAAACTCACCGCCGCGGGCTAACTTTCGCCGGGCGCGGAGTAGTCATCGGCGCGCGATATTCGACAGCGAACGGGAGGAGACGCGTCCCTTTTTTTTGAAGGGGGGGGTGTATGAGCGAATGAGCGATGCTTGATATAACGACAGTTGGATAGGACTTGCGGGGTAAACAGGTGGGACGTACGCGGCGTAGGTGGCGAGCTGCTCCAAATATTTATGCCCGCGGGAAGGAAGTTCGCCTATTGTTCGTATTTTATTCAGGGGAGCGATAAGGTAAAATTCATTGGGCTAATATCTTACGAAGTTGGGATATGCCAGCTGCGCCTTTTCAGCGGACGCGAAAGTTTTATCGCGGGGGTAAGAAATTATAAGATTAAATGAGATAAAAATTATGAAGTACCGAATTCTTATACTTCGATCTTCGTGATAATATCACTGTTTAAATGAAATGGAGATTCGAACTTTATAATTGGATTTAAAAGGTTTAACTTTTCTTTTGTTCATAGTTTAATAAACTATCCTATTATTTAAAAAGTAACATAAAAATATAATCTGCATATCGTACAAGTTTTTTTCAAGTAAGTATACAATCTCCCACGTGTATACTTTGTTAAAATTTTTCATTTAAGTAATTCAGGTGAATTATTCAAATCAACTATAAAAATCAATAATTACTTCACTAATTTACTAAAGCAAACGAATTACTCATTGTTAATTCAAGTACATGAAACATGAAACTCATATAAAAAAATTTTTATTTTGACATTATCAAACAAGATGATTCTCGTTAGCTAATCAAATTGTTTCTTTAAATGCTTCATGACATCCTGCCATTTCTTTTTAAAGAAAGGAACATTTAAATAATTTCCAAGATTTCTTTAACCGGTAACTTAAAATCGCAGAAACCATTTAATTTAGATCCTCAAATTTTGCAAAGTAAACTATACAGCAATTCATCCTAAAACATCAAACGTGAAGTTTAAAGAAGAAAAAAAGGAATCCGCTCATCATCTTCGTGGCTGCTGCCTCCATAAGCCCCAGAAGACGTATCAAAGGCAATAGCTTTCGCAGCGACGACAAATATTGACGAAGGCAATCGGCCGAAGAAGTCGGCCGCGTTTATAACCGCGCGCGCGCACGCGGCGGTCCAAATCAATTCTGGGGAATAGGCGCGCGGCAAATTCGAGCAGACGGCAATCGAGGCCCACCGGCATATATAGCGCCGACCACGGTCTGCGCGAGAATCGTTAATCCCTGATATTCTCTGATCAACGTTCGATCGCCAGGGTCTAATTAGACGCCTGTGCGGCCGCAGTGCACCTGGAGGGTATAAAAAATAAATAAGCGGGGAGTCGAGAGCCTCGATTTCCGGGCCTGTTTCTTTAGCGCTGCACTTCGGGATTTCTGCGCTGTAGCCCAAGTTCTTCTGGCGGTGCTCGATACTCCCTGAGCATTCGCTCGTTATTTACTTTCGCCTCTTCCCTCGCCGTCCGATACTTTGAAGGTAATTTTCTTTTCTGCAAGTTTTGACGAGGAAGGGAATTGAAGATCTTCCTTTTTTAGTTTTAATTTGAATCTTGAATGCTAATGAAACATTGTCCATTATTATCATCTCAAAATCTGAAATAATAAAAACCAATTGATTGGAGTGAAAAGCGAGTTAATGGAACTTCAACAAGCACAGTTTTTCTGAAAAAGAATGATTTTTTAATCGAATAGAGTGATTAATTTTGTTCGCCTAGATTACGACAGTCTCGAAGCTTTTAATTAACACCGTTGACGTCTCATCGTATTTTATTTACGTGTAAATGTAATGCCATTTTCTATAGCTTCACCATCAGAAGGGTCCCAAAGTTAGAAATGATCCTCAAAAATTAACAGCACCAGGCATTGCACTTTGTACCATTCGGTCAAAGCCATCATTATCTGCGGACCACTAATTGCTCTCATTCCCGCAATTACAATCAAATACTGATTTTCGCATAACAACGTATTGTTGCCGTGGAAGAAGTTCAAGCACTTGAAAAAAGAAGAGCCATTCCTTTATTACCATCTTTTGTGTCTGGTCCGAAATTACTGCGTTGGCGACTGCAGGGTAATAACTTCGACGAGGGTACGGTCCAAACGATTTTTCATACTCTTCTTTTGTGGACTTTTCGACTCATTTATCATTCGTCAAAATTACTCAGTAGAATGTGCTGAGTAAACTTGCGTGAACTTTCAACCTTTGTGTGTTTGTACTTGCAGTTTTGTACATTGTTTTTAATAGAGCTCGAATCCCCATTAGGTACTATACTAATTTCAAAGATTGTTGCTAATTTTTAAAATTGTCATATCTTGATAAATGAAGTTGTACGTTTTTGTTTATTTTAAAATACATACCTAAAATGATGCCATGTGCATACATATATGTTAGAGTGATATTAAGATAAGCACTATACGGTATTCATAGAAATACTTTTTTGGCACGCTCAAACATCCCGTCACGAGTTTATCCAGTGGAACTAGTGTACGGACCAGATTGTTACGCCCACTCTGGGCTCTCTTTTTTCTCCAACGAAACAGAAAACAAGTGGCGTACATGATGAAAAAAAAAAAAGAAAGTTCGGCCGGCCCAAGATTTATTGCATTCCCGAGGTCGAAAGCCAATGCGATTCACACTTTTTGGCAGACGTGCCAGAACTCGAGGTGGGACAAAATAAAGAATAGCTAATCCGCAGGTACGACGAGCCAACGGCCTTGAAGCATCCCCACCTTTCCTCGTCATTAATAAGATAGAAAGGAAGAACAAAGTTAAATAAAAGTTAAACTCGGGAGGTACCGATTGAAAATGCATGGCCGTTAAAATAGAGGTAAATAATACATTGCTAAAAAATAATCCAAAAAATCTAAAAATCTAAAAGCAATTTATTAAATTATTTATCATGCAATATAATGCGTGTGATCAAAGGTAAGTAGTTTGAGCGCTAGAAAACCAGCGTAATCGTCGGTTCTTTTTAGATATATTCCGATACCGGACAATGGAAAAGGTGGACTTACTATGTTCTCCTGCATGTCAAAAAATAGTAATGTATTCTGACCTACGACAGTTTGTAAATTCGAAGTCGTCAGTAGAATATACGTTTTTGTAATATCTACAGGTGTTGAAGGTTGTTCTGTAGACTTTGGTAATTTAGCTTTGCCAAGATATGTTATTTCGCTGAAGAAAAAGAAAAATATAGATAATTTTTTCTGTATGAAGTTATTATAAATACATATAATCCTCTTACTTATGATAGAAACGCCCAGGAAGTTTAATTGAACTATTCCAAAGACCTTGAGCGACGGAATTATCAGGATCTTCATAAAAAGGTAACGTGTAGTTTAATCTACCAGTCTTGTACTTGTAAGTTGCACCGAGTAATCGCAGAGTGACTAATTTTATATTTTTATTCTTTACAATTTCTAATTTGACACCGACAACAACTTGATCTTTAGGCAGTACAATATCTTTTAAAAGAAATCCTCGCAAACCTTCTAAACTAATGTAGGAAATATCATTTTCATCTCGAGGCATTTCAACGTTTTTCCACCTAAGTGACCAATCGTTAAATTTTGCTCTGGCTAGTATTTTTCCTTGTTGTATTTGTAAGTGCAATGTGTTATTTACTTTAATCCACCTGATACCAATGATAACACTGCGAAGAAATTAGAAATTACAAATGATACGTGGAAAATTAAGATTATTTAAGCTAAAAATTATTAAAGGCAGTAAATCATTTGTGTTTGATAAAAATGAAATAAGCATCGTTTTTTTATTTAGACACTTACTGATCTTTGTCTGCTGTGACTGGTCGAAGGTTGATTTTTGGGCCTGCATATCTAGTAGAGGATGCTTTGCTACTATTATCAGGACTTCCTTCCTCTAAAACCTCATATATGGGAGCATTGTTTTCATCCTTGAATTGAAAATAAAGTTATTACACTTATCTCTCTCGGATCGTAGAACCGACTACTGCATACATTTACCTACCTCTGGATAAGGCCATACTTCATTAGAGTCGCTAAATCCATCGACGTTTCGCGAATCGTAATAGTCTGTAATATTAAAAATTCAATATATTTATTAGGATAGATATCTGTAATGTAAAGCTTTATAGAAACAGTCACAACTCCAGTAAAAACAATCTACCTGTTAATTTATGGTCTCGTGCTACGAATAAATGAGAAACGTTCATTTTGAAATAAGTATCGTCTAAAAAGATTGCACAATTTTTAATAAACACAAATAGTACAATAATAGTAGTAATTCTATATTGTTTGCAAAGACTGACCTTCTGTGTAGCTGTCGGGATCGCATCGCCAAATTTCACGAGATGCACGTGTCATACACCTATGAAAATTAGTTGTCAGTTCTTTAAATCGTTTTTGAAGATTATTCTTCAACTTAGCTACTTCACTCTTGTAATCCTCTAAAACAGTATTGACAAGCTTAGCAAGATGAAAAGCAATTCATTAAAATATATGGAAACAAACTTTCGTCTAGTTCAGCTAATTTTCGGATTGCGAATTCTGTAATCAAGAAAACTTTCAACTCAGCAATTATGATACTGTCCAAAATAGGTTGGAACATTAACTGTTGTGATGTGAATGAGCCACATAGTTTTTGGTAGCCCTAAATCGAATGAAACTTGTATGGAATTAAAGTCATCTACATTAACCTAATTTGATAATTGTAAAATTCATGAAAATTCCTACCTTCATTTCATTGATCAATAGAGAAAGTATATTCCTTGAATAGTCATTCTTTGATCCCTTTTGACTGCCTGAAGGAATCGCTACTGAATTTATTTTAAGTATGGCAGCCAGAGGGCCCGAATGTCGATTGACGGACTTTTTTGCAAATTTATAAACTTGTTCGTCGTCAGCACTTTTTTGCAGACCTTCCAAAAGTTCATACTGACTAAAGGCATCATCAATGACATTTAACAACCCAAGCAGTTTTTGAATTGTCTCACTCAAGATAGTCAATTCAGGTGCCTTTTTTGCTGCTGTAGCAACACTTTGGCCGACAAAGAAAAAGTCTCTCCTAGTATCCATATGCTCGATTTGTTTATTGTATTTTATCAGGTCTTTATTGCCTGGAGTTCCGTACAAGTATTTTTTTATTGAGCCCAATGTTAAATCCACGTTTACACCGAGAATCGTAAAATAAGTAGGGCGCTTTTCATGTTTACAATAAGAGTACTGCAATAATGTAATTATTGAAAAAATAAAAGCCAATGGCATTACTTTTGCCATGTCAAGTCACCTGAACTGAAGTAACCCTTGAGTACTTTTTCTAATATTTTTTATATAAGCAGAAAAAACAAAGTAAAACTGCCTCGTAGCGTTTTTTAAATGAGACCGTTAAAGTTATTTTGCGAACGATAATTAGTTACTAATTTGTTTCTAATCAGAATTGCTTTTTTATCAAATTTTTAAATGGTACCCTATCTTAAAAGTCATTATGATAAACATTAACGCGTAGTCTTTACAAAATACATCGCTTGCAGTGACCTTATAATAATTTCTTGCAGTGACCTTATAATAAAATTTAAAATTATTAAAAATTTTGTGTGATTATTTAATCTCAATGAAATACTTCTTACGGCGTTAGACACACATAACTTAAACAGAGCCCTAATACTTCTTACAGCGCTTAAAACATTTGCCATTAAAATCATATACTCGTGAAGAATAATAATTAAGCTTATTTGTGAGACAAGGTGAAATTCGAATCGGCAGCTCATCAGTTCGACTTCGACATTGGACGACAGTCGACACCCTTTTTCTTTATTTTATCAATTCGCAGCATATTGCGCCTGATAAACTTAACAACCATCTGCTCGCCATACCTGCACGTTAGTTTATGTAAAGAGATAGAGAGAGGGAGAGAGAAGCTGAAGTTTTGCCGGGGGTGCAGTGTACCGCCGCAGTCGAGAGGTCGGACTCACAACGAGACGAAGAGGATGGAGAGGCAAAGGCATGGTTTTGAGAAGCCCGCGGCTAGCAGAGATTAAATCGTACCACAGCAAAGAGCTAATCTCTCTCTCTCTTTCTCTCTGCCTCCCTCATTCTCTCGCACATTCTCGCATTTTCTAACTTCCTTCACGACCTGACATTTTCGATCTTTTTATCTAGAGCTAGCATCCCACTTCTCTGGCTGTGTGTCACTTTTGTACTACTGGAAACTGCACGAATGAGTGAAAGTTTAGACACTTATCGTCGACTCGTGAGTTTTTTTTTTATTTTTTGTTAGAGAAATAAACTTATCAGTGGCTATGATAAGTCAATTCTTATCTTGATCTAACACTATGACATAAAAATGCTTTTGCTACAATTTCGATCTACTAAAGTTGGTTTCCCGAGTGGAAAAAAGCTACAGTAAACTTAGTATTTTATTTTTTTTAACTTTCTTAACACAAAAGTATCTTTACTTGTTACATAATAAAAAATATAAAAGTATTATTTTACTTCGCGCCGGCTTGAAGTTTTTTGTTACTTTTTTGTTACTGCGCTTCTCCGTTCTGCCTTACACTTCACGTTCAATCCTGCACGTAGGTAACTGAAATGGAAATCGCGCCCTCGACTGAAGAAAAAAAATCCAGGGGTTGGAAATCGAACCCGCAAGATTCAAATGGCACTTGACGTTGACGGTCCCGCCGAGGACAAAGGGGCTTGGGCGGTGTCCTTTCGCCTCCTGTGCCCAGGTGCTCTCCGATTGATTCTTCGATTTTGCGCTAATGGCTCGGTCTTTCAACGACGCAAGCTGGATTTCGAGAAAAACTATGCTGGAATTAAATCTCTAGCGCTACTTTTATTTTATTTTATTTTAACAACAAATCAACAGGAGTAAATCCCATAGTACAATTATTTAACGTTAGAAGCTAAAAGCTAGAGATATAGAATTGCGCATTACTTTTATAGTTTACATAACTTTTTTTCAACAAAATGAGTGTTTGTAAAAATTGTTTACTTTGCACTAGGAGAAGCTTTTCTGCAGGTAAACATATGTACGGTATACTGTAAACCATGAAAATGAGCAGTGGATTAATTTACAATAAACAAGAATGTTTACACACTAAATAATGTAAAGCTTTTATTTGAACAATCCTTTTTAATCCCGCAATAATTTTTACGTTCAGCAGGTCGTTCTTCTCGTCAATACATATCATTCAACATTGTTTTATTACTCGCAGCATTACGCGTTAAATTTTTATTCGCAACGTTACGCAATTTTCTGTCTATTTACGAAAAAAAAAAGTTTTTAATTAATACTTCGCATTTCGTTCGCGAGGCAAGTGTTTTATAACCAAGGCCCTTGGAATTTTCGCGTTGTTCATTATGTACGGAAAGCCGCAAGTTCTTCTACTTACATAGAAGTTTCGCCTTTTGCTCCCCGGAGAGGGGGCAATGCGGAAACTCGAAACAGAAATGAAGCTAAAGCTCGCGAAAAAAGTTTCAACAATTTTAATTAACCGCATCCTTTCCGCGCTGCGAAATTTCGCCGGCCAGCATCCTCCTCCTCCTCATCGCGTTAGGCACACATCGAGGGCACGTTTCAAATTTATATATACGCCGGACTGTGTTTATTCCGCCACTCGAGGAGGTAAAAAATAGCTCGAGATTGCACAGCTCATCCGCTTCGTTTCGAGCTGGCGCGTCGGCGATGTTTTATTATAAACCGAAATTCATGTACGTGTGTGGAATAAAGGATTAATAGTAGCCTCGAAGAGGTCAAATGAATACTTTACATTTGATGTGTGGTATAGACTTGCGCGTAAAAATATGTAGGTTTTGCAGGCATATATGTTGGAAAGAAAGCTAGTTTTTTACTTTAATTTTTAATGAATTGTTTGTCCTAAATGAATGTTGAGCACATTTGTATCGATTTTTTTCTTTACCATAGGACCTTAACAAAATTATTCTTGAAGTATTACGATTTTACTTCAGTCAAACTTTACATTTTTAATTTAATCTTATTAATATTTAATGTTATTAATTTATACAATTTTTACAGCTTTATTTCAAATAGATAAAAAAACTTTTTAAAATTTTATAATCATTTATACAAGAAGAATTAATCCTTAAAATAGTTAGCAGCTATTATCGCAATTCTCTCTATTAGACTCAGTGATGAAAAAGGAAAAAAGAAGAAATGCGCAATGGAAGCCAGCATTAAAGCGAGCACTCCAAGTTCGCCCCTTTTGTCGACTCACACTCTCAATTAGAGATGTGGAGGCATTGCGCTTAGCTCGTTTTCGGTCTCCGTAAAAAAGAAGTTACAGCCACGTCTCGCACCTTAATTATCCGGCTGCGCGCGGGAGCGCGGAATCGCGAATGGCGAGGTCGCGCGTTTATCCAGCCGTCGGATGACGGGGGCCGCTCGCATCAGCTATTTCGTAGGTCGCGTCTAATTTACACTTCTATGCGCCGGCGGAGCAAATGGGTATGTACATATAATTATCGCCTGTTTTAACAGGGCGCCGCCTCGCCATTTACATGAAGTCCGGTGCTCCTCGAATTTACCCCTTTCCCTTGCTTACTCGATTACGGTTTTTGCATTTCTTCACTAATGGACTACTGAAATTTACGCCAATTGTTTTCTAATTTCAGGTATAATAATAATTAAAGGAAATTACTGATCTGAAAGTAATTAGGAATTATTTTTTTCTCGAAAATCTACGAATTGGCAGAGGATTAAGAAAATGTTTTGTGTCAAATTTTTATTAAAAATTAATTTCTTTTATAATTAATTTATTTTTTTTTAAAAATGAGTAATAAATGTTTAATCATTTTCTTATGTAATAATATTTAAATAATTACGTAAGCAGAAAAATTTCAAGTAAAAATTGATTGCACATGGTGGATTACATAAATTCAGTAGAAACAGCCGGATACCGTCAGACAATTATTTTCTATTGTGAAGCGCTCTGTTCTATTTTTTCCGATTTATTTTATTTCGACTTTTTGTGCATGAATAAAATCTGGCTCTTTCTCGTTCCTAGTTTTTAAAGTAAGTTATTTATTTTAATTACAATTAGTAGCTTTCGTCAAAGAGAAAGTTTCTTTTAATCCTATATTCACACTCCTATTCTTTATTATACGTTTATGCAGCCTGGAAAAAGTAAATGCGCGTCTTAGAATCCCATTACCTTTTCTAACTTTAAAAATTCTCATTATCCAAAAGTTATGTTGCAATTTCTTCTTCTCCTTCTGGCTTTCCTGCGCTTTATAATTTTCTCATTTAATTCTACGCTCGAGCTCACCACATAAATTGCAGAGCACGCTCAATTCTTCAAATCGTAGCAGGGCTATGTTTTAAGAAATTTCGTTTCAACACTCGAAAAATTCATTTAACAGACCTTCTAATGTGTTTGTTTGTAAAAATGTTCATTAACCTTTAAATTATCGGTATTTTAATTGCTTCCACTACATCATTTTCAAGGTATCAATTAATTACTTTGAATTTAGTTATTAACCTTGCAGATTAGATAAAACTTTGACATTGTAAACTTGCTTGAAAGTAGTACACTGTTTAAACTATTCATTTTAATAATAAATTAGTGAAATTTACTAAAATAACTGTACTTCACTTAATTTTTCATTATATATGGTGTCCTAAAAGTCCAAAACGTTTTGATAATTTGGAAAATTCAAGATTTAGGATTATACGTATGACCGAACGATGCCTGTTCTACTTCAAATTCTGAATGATGCATAATGATTAAAATCTCTATTTTTTTTATCTATACACTTTTTGAGATTACTAATTCATACTCATTGAGATTTCTCCCTCTTTTATAATCTAAAGTCACACATCCAAATTGAAAAAATAAAATTTGCCTTGAACTGACATTCAAGGTCAGGATGACAAAAGTTACTAGAGTTTACTGAATAATAATACTCTGACTTATAATAAAAATACTGTACTTCTCGTTCACCCAAACTGTGACTCCATTTGCTACAATCACTGAATATTTTTTCTAGATTTAATGCTAAGTATCACGTCCCTTCGAGCACTTTGCATAAATTTAACCGAGATTACCAACACGAACCATGAATCGACCATTATAATTACCACCATTCAGCGTAACCTAATTATTCCAGAAATTTCATTAGCTATGCCAACGACCTTATAATCGAACTTTCGCTTAGCGCGACACGCCGGGAGTTTAGCGGGAATCGGCCAAGTTCGCGAATCCCAGATCATACTTTTACGGATCATTCGGGCGCGTGATTCACGAGCGGCACATAAAACTGGTAATAGAGTGGCGCATTGCCGCGCGTTCGAGCTGCACGTATACGGCCGGGCCGAGAGTGACATACGTTATACGGCTGGTGCGCACGTGTCACTTTGTCACTCCGCGGAGCGCGGCAAAGTCTTCTTTATTGTCCGTTTTATTGCCCCGCGCGCGCGGGCAGGGGGTGGGAAGCAGCTTGCGCGGCACGTAACGGCAGAATGCGCTCCTTCATTTCTCTCGGCGTGTAAATTATGCGCGCGAGAAAATAGCTGGGAAGGGAGAATGAAACGCAAATGTTTTGTCAACATACGGGACTGGGGCGATAAAAATTCTGTTTATACGACGGGATGGCTTGCGTAAAGAGATCGACTTTACAAGGGGATATGATTACTCGGCTTGTTATTTCTAAGGTGATCTTTAATTTCATACTTACTGGAAATATTGAACTAGTGTTTTCAATAAAATAAGAGATGATCGTCATAGAGATCGATATTAGTATAATGAAAATTGAAATGATCTTTGTAAGCGTGCAGTTTAATCTGCTTTGTTACGTAACGTGAAATTTATTACCTACTTGTTTCATTATATTTCCTTTAATTCAAACGAATGCAGGTTTTATTTTTAAGAAATAAAATATCATTCTATTGGCGTAGGATTTCTTTTAAAGTATGCAGTTTTATCAAGTATTTTTATATTTTATTAAAACTTGATATTTTGACGTGAAATGTTAATCTTGCAAAGCAGAAACATGCGAAATATTTTCTGCATGAATCTCATGAATTTTTATTGAACTAGAAAGTATGCACCTTGGAATCTGTACAAGCAAACTTTCGGATAGAATCTCGTAAACATGTAGGTAATAAAGTTAAATCTTTCATCTAATCAAATCCAAATTTTTAATCACTAATGCTAATATGAAAAAATACACTTGTACTGTTTAAAAATAATTGTTTCCTTAATAATTGTTAACTCTAATTTCATATTCTTTGTTGCGCTATTTTTTATGACTCTATTATCCCCCTTTTGCCGTTCGTTTTGCTTCGTCTCTTTCCTTTAGAAAGGAAGGGAGACAGAAGAGGTTGTTATGTGTGTTCTTTATGTTTGCATCTATTTCCATGCAGTGGGCAGCATTATATTACACTTTACCAATTCATTTTTTCTTTGAACTCTTTTCAGACTATTGTACTCAAGTCCTTTTGGCATTACTATAAAATGATTACTATTTCACTTATTTTAAATATTTCGAAGATTTATATTGGATGATGCTGAAAGAAACTGTAATTCAAAAGAAAATAAATTTTGACGCTAGCAAAACATTTTTGTAGTCATATGAAAAACTTGGCAAAGTTGCCGTGTCGTCACGATTTTGGAATAAGCATTTTACTCGATTTAAGTGGACCACCAGTGTCATGAATTCATCCAAGAATTTTTGAAAAAATAACTTCGTTTTTGTAATAACTTCAGTAGAAACTACTTTTGCAATAGAGAAAAAAAATGCTTTAATTTGCATTTTAATCGAAGTTGGTGATATAACGGGTTACTTATACATGTATGAAACTATAGTTCAATTCAGGACATAAGGGGTATAAGCACACTGATTGCTTCTGCCTATGAAGTTAATTGTCCTTGTCATAAAAAAAATTTATCTAAAAAGGAATGAGAGTTAATGATCTTCTTTGACTAGATAAATTATATTTCAATCTAGTAGACCGCATCATTTCGATCGAGAGTTTAATGAACATATGGAATATTGGAGTGTGGTGGCTACAATGGTATTCAGGTAACCACCCAGAATTGTTTGGTGAATTAATTAATTTATTTATTAAAACTGGTTTAGCGCCACTATTGTCGCACATACAGGCAATAATGTTTTTATTTAAAAGTTCTGAATAAGGCGCTAACAAGTAAATCAATTGACCTGGTGATACGATAAGATCATTTGATACCACTCCCCCAATATTACGAACGATCAAGTCATTATCTAAACGATGTGAAAAAAATTTTAATGATAAATGAAGCATTTACTATTTTCTGAATCAAATGATTAATCTTAAAAAGTATAATTTACATAAATAGGATTTGATTTTAGTGCATCTAAAGCTTCTCGCATATTAATTCCAGTTTTCCCAGTTATTTGAAAATTTGCGTAAACTCAGATGAAAAAGGAATAAAAAACATTTAATTTACCAGAATCTCCGATAACTTTTAGACGAATGGCAAGACTAAAAAGTATATCGCGTAAATCAAACTTTGTTACTCATGCTGTTAACTTGACGTTGGCAATATTTCGCAATTCTGCAATAAATCCCGATGAAGTTTCCTTAAAAAACTGTGGAGCGCATTTCGCAAAGTACTTCACAAATATTTATTTAATACACCATCTCAAGTGTTACGCTTTACTCAAAGCAAAGCAACTCTTCACCTTTTCTCTTCATTAACGAGTATGAATATTTGATCGTTAAATTAACGAAGTCAGCGACGAGAATAAACGCTCGGCATTGATTTTACAGACTAATTAGCTGCTTCTATTTCTCTCCGTTTTATTATCTTTGAATCGCTGAAGTATATCCAATTGGGACCTTGGTTGAAAAATTCCATTAAATCCGTCAAAAGAATAGAATATACATTTTTTCAATTTAATGTTTATTGTCGAAGATATAGTATAGATTTGAAAAATCGCGATGATACGTAGATATATTGTCTGTAGAATGAAGTGCTAAGGTCTGACGTCATGCGATTTTTCAAATCGCTGTATCTTCCTCAATAACCGTTAAATCGAAAAAAGAAAATATGTGTCGATTATTTTTGCAGCGCCTGAATGACCGATTTCGAAGAATTTCTTTCAATTTTTCATTCAAGATCCCAATTGCGCTAAGACGCCCTCCATTCGCTATATCCACAAAACAATATTATCTTATTTCCGCGCGTTTTTATTCAACAAGCTAAAGTCACGTTTGCCAATGTTACCAAAGGGTATTAAGGAGAGACGCGTGCGAGGCACTCGCTTATCCCGGATGAAAAAGCGCGAGAGTAAAGGGTTCGGGCTGGCTGCTGCATCGACAGTGAAATCACTCCCCTCCGAAGTTGAGCACTCGGTTAAGGCCTGTGGGTGGTTCATGAGCCGATGAAGTGAGTTCTCGAGCCGGCGGCGGCGCGAGGTTTCGCCGCGCCCGAACCTTCGGAGTAGGAAGCGACGGACGGCATGGGCTCGGGCGGCGGGGGGATAAGTGGGCGGGGATTTATATGGACGTCGACGCTCGAGCATTCACTGCGAGCTATCTGGGTCAGTTTGCCCAACTCGGCCGAGTTGGCTTCTCCCGTGCACCCCACCCCTCCCACTCTTGCCTTCGCCGTGCACATCTCTCCCCCTCTCTCTCTCTCTATTTATCTCTCTCACTCTGTCTATCTTTCTCTATCTTACTATTCCTCTCTTTATCTGTCTCTCTCTTTCTCTCTATATCCTTCGCTCGCCTTCTTCGCGCAGGATGCTTTTAAAGTTTCGAGCCTACGCAAGGCCGACGGTCCGAGTGGCTGTGTTGATGATGCTGCGAGAAAGTTTGATATTGTTGCCCCCCACCCGGCGCGCCCGCTCGACAACTTTTTGTCGAGAGCTCTGTAAACCCGTGTATTCTTCGCGTTACTCTCCGGGGATTATACACGCGCTTAGCCCTCGAAATTTCAAGTCCGCCGGGAATTTTTATTATTTTATTTAAAGCGCAAACTTGGGCTTCTTTCTATTTTTTATCCGAGTCGCTCGGGTGACGTGTAAATATTTACAGGGTACGTAGATCCTCAAGGGATGTACAAGTAGATTAGGTTGTGTGTTTTTTTTAAATGTTTTATTGAAAATTGGAGTAATTTTTTATTAGAAGCACGTGTGGGATACATAGTTACACTGTTTAATCAAATAGTTATTTATTTATTGACTTGATGTGCTGTGACGCGTTTTGGAACAGATAATGCGTTCCATAATTGTATATCAATGGTTCACGATGCGTCTGAATCTACTTGACCTATATCTACTAGCATTGCATCCATATAAATCAATTGTTTACTTTGACTTTATAAAATATAGCTTCCCAATCGCTTTGCATACTCAACAAGGATATATTGCACAGATTTGATTTTAAATTTAATTCTAAACGCAATTTAAATGACAATAAAATAGTTATTGCAGTTTGGTGCACACGCCCGTATGAATTATGCTAGCCATTTATTCGCCATTGTATTTGAAAATTAATTATTGAGCAGTATTACTCAATGAAAGTGTTGACAAGTGTAATACAGATATCCGGTCTTATTTACAGAATTAAGACAACTGAACTGTAAAATATATCTGATAAATAATATAATGATAGTAATAATAGAATCGGCATTTTTGGATCGTAGTGTTATAAAATATGATTCCAGACACATGTGAGAGATGATCCTTGGATAAGTGCGTGACACGGTAATTTCAACGTGCAATATTTTGTCAATAAACATTGAATTGAAAAAAAGAAAAAATGAGTGTTGATCTTTTTGATATTCTATCCCCATTCGATATACCCAATTAACATGGCCTTTCAGTTGTATCAAAAATCGCAGTTGAATTCGCGCATGAAATACCAGAGAAACGCCGTGAAAAAGTTTACGGGTTCACCTACGAAGACACTACTTTTACCAGTCGCCCGCGCGAGGTTTCGCATTGGCCGCAACGTCAACGGGGGTTCATTTCCTGCGCGCCCCAGCGATATTGTTCGAGGGCGCGCCGGCGGGTTGGTCTCTTGGTCCCCGCGTCTTTTTCTCCTCGCCGCGCTTTTACGTCGCGCTCCGCCGCTGAATTCCATCGTGGATGCCGATTGATCGCGCGCGGCGCGCTGGAGGTCCGGTGCGGGCGCACAATGGGGTCCCGAGGACCGCGCGCGGGACGTACGTGGCCACCGGCGTCTTTCAGCCTCTCCAACGTTCTGGAAGGAATGGGATTCCCTTTCAGTCGCTCGGCTTTGAAAAGAATCGCGGCTTGAATAACTTTCGCGCGGCTGCCGGGAATGTAGGTAGCGCCGGTGCCTAAGGCTCCGTGAGACTCGAAAACATTATTGGTCTTGTCTTGCTCTCGTCTTGGATTACAAGACGGGACACCGTGAGACCATTTTCCATACGGAGTCAGAACTGTGGGAGACAGAACACTAACTTGTCTTATTTTGATTTTTTTTTAATTTTTTTTATTTAGTTAGTGTCTAAAGATCTAAAATAATATTTGAGAAATAAACAATTTATATCAATATTGGAGCAATGTTGAAATAATACTGAATCAGTGTACAATGATATAAGTGATTGCATAAAAGTATGTATAAAAAATGAAATTATCTGCTGTACTCTCATTCTGTTATTCCAAGATTTACAAGAATAATTCATATAACGTCACTTCCTACGATGGCTGGCACTTACCAAAAAAGGCTATTTTTTAATTTTATATTTTTAAAGCAAACGAGTAAACTAAACTCTTTTAGAACCTAATAAACTTGGGGTAAGATCTTTTTTGAGCTCTGTTAATCTCCGCAGAAAGCAGCGATAAAAAATAGATCATAACTATAATTTTTAATCGATCAATAATCAATATGAGAATAATACTTCCAATTCCTAGTCAGATCAGAAGTAAAATGAAATGGTAAACGCTAGTAGTACCTAAGTTTATTATTGAAAATTGTAATATAACAAATAATACAATTTATTTATCTATTAGCAATATGAATGTCGAAAAAAGAAAAAGTAATAATATTCAGCATTTAAGAAGTTAAGTAGTTTAATCCCTTAATGAAAATACCCTAAAATCTGAGACCAATTCGAATTTATCATCGGGTCGTAAAACTCAATTTACTTTTCCTAGCGGACTAAAAAAAAGTCGCTTTGTCGAAAAAAAAGCCGTTAAGAGAATTCCCCTCCAGTGAAAACGTCGCCGCGGAAAAAGAGCGTCGCCCCGCGACGGTGAAGAAAGCGAAAGCGACGTCCAGCTGCGCATTGCCGTCCGGCGGGCCGCCGGAGAGGAAATTCCACGGTGCATCATCGAATTCCCATCTCGAGCGAGCAAATTGACCGATGGGGAGCGTCGCTCTCGCCCCCTCCCCCTGCATGCCGTCCAAATACAGGGGGCCTCGCGCGACGCACGACGACATTCTCCGGTGCCCGCCTCGAAATGGCCAGTATGCGCGAGCCGATGCCCGCTCTACGTGTACACTCCGAACCCTCCGGCGACCGCCGCCTCGGATTATCGGCTTTAAGACGAGCTGCACCTACTTCCAGCGGTGGAATGAATTTTTTAGAGACGCTTTTTTCCCCCCGGCTGCTGTGGTTTAAGTGGGTTAACATTTTTATTGTCACGGTGCTTTGCTTCGTGAAACAAATATGTCCATGTTTGTTACAATCAAGTAATATGTTATTAAATTCTTGTTTGTACATTATTTATTTTTTAATAAATGGGTTGAAAGACGTAATCACGGAGAAAAATGTTGCTTTCAAGATCATTGTAGTCTATATTAAATCGAGGACAAACTCGAAAAATAAAGAAAAATTACTGTAGTGAGTAAATTTTAAAATATTTTTATTAAATTTTACTATAATTGTAATAAATTTTATCATTTATAGCAAAATTTGCTAGTCATTAAACTAATTTATTTAATTTTTGTGATTGCCCTTGTTTTAGTAAAGAATATAGTAATTTTCTGCGTGTAACACTCGGAAATTGTAATAATCGTTTTCCTCCGTTGAATGAAATTTACCCGGACAGATGAAATAATCAGTTCTAATTAACAGAATCAACATAATGCAAGCAAATGAGGCGAAGCAATACAGAGAGGAACCGGTTATCAAAAGATAAATATTTAAACTGACCAGTTAATATCAAATATTTATTCGTCCATCATAGCTTCCACAATACGCACGCGAATGTACTCTATTCATTAAGGTACTACCGACTGTACGATCTGTTTTAAAAGTTGACACGCCAACTTCAAAGTGCACATTTTTAATTCATAATATCAATTAATTTTGACGGTAAAAGTGACTTTAATTTTTAATCACGTGTTTATTATCAAAATAATCTTACATTTCTTTAAAATTACAAACTTTACATAAGTTGTTTAATAAATTGTAAGTGTAATTTTTAAAATTAAACAAATTAATTTCTACACAAACGAGAAAATATTTGAAAGAATTTCGCGTGTCGATCAGATTTACTTACGCGGCCTGAAACAACGGTGAAAGAAATGAACATTGGGACATCGCAGAGGAAAAAAAACGGGACAGGCTGATCGAATCTAAAAATATACGAAATTCAAATAGTTCGAAACGCGTTCGTGCATGTTGCAATTGATTTTCACTATTTGGACAGATTGTTGAGAATCGGAAAGTTTTAGGCGAGCGCGCGACTGTTTGTTTGGGCGCTTTTGCGCTCTCTCGTCTCTTTTTTTTTCTCTCTGTTCCCGTAACTCGTGGTCTCCGCGCAACAAACTTTAAATTGTTTTTAAAACACAAGACGTCGCGTCAGGCTGTTCCGCTTCTTTCCGTTTTTTCGGTTATCGTCTGCTAAAGCTCGAGAAAAATTAACGTTACACACAAAAAGCACTTTTTATCTTTTACTTGTTATTTATGAAGTAGATACAGAAGGAAAAGGAAATTACATAATTATCATTTTATTTACAGTATTTATATATTTCTTAGAATGTTTTGTTTAAAATGCATAAATAATTTGTTGAGTTCAACATTATTTTAATTAATTCCTCGTAAAATTAAATTACTCAAAATTTTGTTTTAATTTTTGCATTTTAAAATAACTATGATATTTTCATATATTTATTATTACTTTTATAGCCTGCTTAAACATTTGATAACTGTAATTAGATAAACTAATTAACTTTACTATTATGTCTCTTTAATAAAACTAATTGGAGTTAGTGTAAGTTGTAGTTATTTAACAGTGAATTTTACAAATTTTTCGTATGTCTGACTGCACATCGACTGTTTCTACTTAAAATGTGAAAACTGTAATTAGGTACAACTAATTAACTTTACTATTATGTCTCTTTAATAAAACTAATTGGATTTAGTGTAAGTTGTACTTATTTAACAATGAATTGTACAAATTTTTCGTATGTCTGACTATACCTCAACTGTTTCTACTTAAAATTTGATAACCGTAATTAGGTACAACTAATTAAGTTTGTAATTATTTCTAATTGGATTTAGTTTAAGATGTACTTATTTAACACTAAATTGTACAAATTTTTCGTATGTCTGACTGCATCTCGACTGTATCTACTTAAAAATTTGATAACCGTAATTAGGTACAACTTATTAAATTTGCAATTATTTCTTTTAATAATACTAAATGGATTTAGTTTCAGATGTACTTCGTTAACAATAAATTTTACAAATTTTTTGTATGTCTGACTTTATCTCGACTGTTTCTACTTAACATTTAATAAGTACGAATAGATAGCTAATTAACTCTATGACTATTTCTCTTTATTAATACTAATTGGATTTAATGTAAAATGTATTTATTTAACAATTACTACGTACATTTTTCGAATGTCTGATTCACTACTTAAATTGGAAAATGACAGTTAAATTCACTAATTCTTCGACTATTTCGATTTATCAACTGAACCTATCGTAAAATTTAGTATAAACTGCACACTTTTAATGAATCCAACTTTTATGTTTCTTCCCCGAAATTTATGAACCGAAAATTATATGCTCAACCCTCGGCACGCGTACAAACAAGCATAACAATTAACCCAACCGCTAAAAGAGCACCAGCGACTGCGAAAGCACGCCGCAAGGATTGATCATTACCTCGCCGGGGGGCAGTGCGCCGCGAGCTTTGGAATTACTCGGAGGCACGCGGAACTTGCGCAAGAATGCGGATCCCGCAAAATGCGTCCGCGCTTTATGGTGTAGTTTCACGGGCGGGCGGTCGAGCCGGGCCGGCGGCGGGGGACGACGATCTCCACCCCCGGCGGGCATCCATCCATTCCATTTCTCTTCCGACTCTCCGTTTTCTCGACTTTTGTGGCATTCTTAGCGGTGGGATGGCTCCGGCGCACGATACGTCGACATGTCAATGCGCTCCCGGGCGTTGTCTCCGCACGATCGAACGCCTACCAAAAATGCACCGTTACGTTCGCTTTTTTCCGACGTTTTTCTTGGAGATTTTGTGGATCTAACGGATTTGCAGTTTTGGAGGGGAAAAATATCATTTCTGTTTACTGGTATCATGAATTTGTGAAAGACTTTTAAAAATTAATAATGTGTACTGATATTACTAAATTTTAAAATTTAGTAGAATGAGCTTCATTTTTAGTGAATTTTTATTCATTCAATTTTGGAGAGTAACTACGTTTTTTACATATAATAATATAACATGAAAGCAACTGTTAATGAATGAAAAGATTGAAATTTTTTTACTAAAAAAAAATTAAATTTATATGTTTGTGCGCTAAAGGAAGCGATGTATTCATTAAATTTTTTGTTTGACTATTTTACCAGTTGTGAGCGTTTGTATTGCACCGCTAACTGAAAAATTTAATTAAAATAAATTGAATTCTGCTCGTTGATGTACGTTTGTATAAATAGTATAGGATACAGAAGAGAAAAGTTAAAATTACACGTAAAAAGAAAAGTTTGTGCTCTATCTTCGATCTATCCGTTCACGTATATTTCACGTTTCCACAAAAGGTAGAATCCATCCAAGCGATTATTGCTTCTAGTGAATTAACGCGAATTAAAATGTTAATATTATTTATCGTTATGCAAACTCGGAGAGTTTATTACGAAGCTCATAATTAAAATGAGAAAGGAATATAAGTATTCCAAGAAAAAGTGTTTCGTGCTCGGCATAACAAGTGCTCCTTTCGTTTCTTATCTGCGAACTTTTCAATCAGTTAAGATTTGCTTCGACGGATCTGATATTCTTCGAGACGGAGGCCCGATGTCCTTCCTCAGCTTCGATTGTAATTTAATTTCGAATTCAAAATTTTGCATAACCCTTTAATAGACGAATTTATGTCGAAATTTGAAAAATTTATTAATAAACACTATGTAATTTTAAATTTTCACTTGTAATTGTTGCTCATTTTTTGTACTTCGAATTAACATATATGTATTATACAACGTCGATTCGCGTGTATGTAACAGCAAAGCCAAAAAAAAATGGGGAACGCAGCTAAAGGCAAACGAAAAAAAGTAAAAAGTGCTATTAAACAGATGAAAGGGCCGTAGCGTCGCGAATTTTTCATAAAAACAATAGTGCTATTATGCTCGTAAGAAGTTCAAAGTGCCGTAATAAAAGGCGCGCGCGGTAGGGGGAGCGGAGCTGGAGTAAGGGGAAACGAAAAGAGTCGCGAGATATTCACGCTGTGTACAGTTTGAGCACGAACGTCGCCGAGTTTCATTACTGCTACTTGTAGTGGCTTCGAAATAAGAAACTGCCGCGAGCTGCGGCTTCGAAATTGCGGGAGGAAGCACAATATTGTGGGTTTTAATTAATATTTTAATTGATACGATTTTGGATTAATTTTCATCTGCATTGTCACTTTCAATATTTCAATTATAAAGTTTCTCTGTATATACAATTAATTTTGAAAAATACGCTAATTAGATAAGTAAATAAATATTCGTTTGGGTCTATATTAAAACTTCCAAAAGAGGTGCAGATAAACTAAAATTAACTGACGTAAATTATTTCTCTAAAGAATGATGCAAACAGAAAGTTATACTATAAATCGTAGTAAAGTTTAAAATAACTTCAAGAGGAATGTAAACACAGCCGCAGCTTTGATACGTTTTTACGTCAAAATTAATTAATTAACTACATAAATTTTAAAGTGAAAGTCAAAGGGAAAATTTGAAAGGAAAGTTAAATCACTTAAACTGTGTAAAAAACAAAATTAAAGATATAAATGTTTATAATACTATAATATATTTTTCAATAGCAAATAACCGTCCAAAGCAAAACGAATTATATTTTAAAACAATTTCATTTTCTTTTTCATTGTTTTGAAATTATGAATTAAACTAGTTTTATCATATGTGTAATATCATAAGTTAATTTGATTTGGTGGAAGTCAGACAAATACACTATCTTAATTAAAATATTATTTTGCATTAAAAAAGGTTCCCAAACAAGAAAGCTAAAAATACATGGCTTCATGAAGATTCATTTTATATGTGGGTCGAGATCCTCCAAAAAGCGTGTCCTCATCTCGCGAATCGCGCAAAATTTTCTTAAGGATCATCCACCATTCAGTCTTACGCGCGATAATGGCTTCCACTAGATCCCCTGCGACGATCCGCGCTCCTCGGGATGCCCAAAATAAAAACAAGGTTAAGCCTCTCCCAGCTATTGTCCTCGGCGCAACAACAACCGCGCGCCGCATAAAGCCGTAAAAACAATTAAACAAAAAGAAAAAAAAAAGGAAGTCGAAAACAAGAAACAAACGAGACTCCCGAATAATAATTGGCTGTCCAAGCACCAGCTACGGAAGAGAAAGAAGGAAGATGAGGGTCGAGAGGAAAGGGGGGGAGGGTGAAACCGAGGAGGAGGTTTCAGGGCTGAATGAGGAGCCGCAAGACGGCGTAGTCGTCGTCGTGCCTAATCTGGATCTTGGCCGGCGGGCGTTACACGTATGAATGCGCTACTTCAATATCGCCGCGCGCGCGTGTTTTTTTCTTCTTCTACCTCGTCGCGCCCACTCCTCGCCGGTCTCTTCTCGCCTCGGCTCGTTCGACTCGTTCTTTTCGCCCTCCCTTCATTTCGCCCCCTTTTTTTTGCGCTCCTCACTGTCTCTCGCCGCTGCTCGTTTGAATGGCCGCTCGACGCCCCGCGTTATTAATACGCGGAAGGCCTCCTCCGTCTTTCTCCTTCGGCCGAGCGGTGCTACGTAGATTCGCGAGTCGAGGGCCGCAAGGTAATTGCTGCGAATCGCTGGCTTGGCATGGGTTTCAAATGATAATTCATTTTTTACTTTGTTGTTTGGAAAAATGTATGGTACATTATCAACCAGTTATAGATCTTAAATCAATTTTGTCTTGCAAATTATTGCCATGTATGATGAAATAGTAAATGTAATCGCAAACTATGTTATGAAGAAAAGCTAACTAGGTTTATTTTCCTATAAAAAAATTGGATTCATTCAAGATTTTTATTCAAATGAAATTTGAATCCCATTTTAAATACACAAAAATAACTTATTAAGAGAAGAAATGATCATTGGATCATGGATTCTCAAGAAACTTTGAGGATCGTTTTATTATATCAAAATGTGAAAAATCCAAAATAGCAAGATCTAATAAATAATTTTTAAAACTGTGAGTATCCATAGATTTATTTTCATTATGTAGACCTAAATTTTGAATTTTCTTTTTCTGCAATAACTTATCTTATGTGGGACGTAGAAATTTTATCAAAACTGAAAAGAAAAACTGAAAAGAAAAACTAAGAAAAATAAAAAATCTGGAGTATCTGAATTTGAGCACCAACAATGACGTTAAAGTCAAAGAAAAGATTGGTTCGATTTCAATCGTTTAATTTATATTGTGATTTTTAAATACTTCTAATTTTTAAAGGAAAAAAGATGTTATAAAATTTTGATTTTCTTAAAAAGTAAAACTTTAAAGATTACTTTACATGCATACGTAAACTAACTAGTGCTGCTTTGAAGTTTTAGATTTAAAAACCTTTCATTGATAAAAATTGACGAAATTGAGGGAACAACTTGCTTTTTCTTTCCTCAACGGAAAAAAGGTTACGAACGTCAAAATTAATCCTCGAGAGGTTGGCCTTATTTCGTTGAATCCGGACGTGGCAAAGGAAAACTTCAAAGGGTATTAGGGTCGAAAGGATTGATCTGAAGTAGACTTGAGCAGTGCCGTGGCGAAGTTATGCAAGGCTACGTTTACAAGGGCACGTAATACGTGATAAGCCTGCAACAGCTTTTGGTAAATTGAAACTGTTGGCATATAACTTTCATTCGAGCAGAAAAACTTTTCGGACGATTATTACTTTTTAAACTTCTTTTATAATATTTTTTTTAACCTGCCACTGCTAGACACATCGTGAACGTCATTTTCTCTTTTGATCGACGTAAACAGTTTAGGTACAAGGATAGAAATATTTTAAAAATAAAGTTATAGTAAATAATAAGATTTATTTATTAAAATATTACATACAAATAAAATAAATTTAAATTTTAAAAACAACTTATCAATTTAAATTACACAATAAATCATTTTAATTTTTGCGATTTAAATAATAATTGTCTTTCAGGTGCTCATTATCAGATTATTTTACTAAATGTTTTATATTTTTATTGTTCTTCTTAATGCAGCTGTGCTCGTTAAACATTCAATAAATAAATAAACAAAAAAATTAACATTTCAAAGCAAACAAACAGTACTGTCGCTCGTATTTTTTTCATCCGCAAATAAATAAACAAAAAACACATCGCAGTGTAAACGTAAAATTCGGAAAAGGTCGGTAAACACGAAAAAAAAAAGAGGGCGAGAAGCAGCGGCGGTCGTTCCGCAAATTTTAAACGTCGGCTCGTCGAGCCGAGGGGGGTGGGCCACTTGAGCGGCTCGTAAACGCCAAGCTTGCGGCAATTTCGGGGATCCTTTTTTGTCGCTGTCCGCGCGGCGATCGCGCTTGTTCTCTCTGATTGATGGCCGAGGCATCGGCGGATTTTCGGCTAGCGATGCAGTGAATGAGTGGCGGAAAAGGGCCGCCCGACAAGATTGATACGCTTACGACCGAGCCGCGACTCGGTGAACAGGGCATGTTGCCTAATTTGCGCTGTATTGGATGAATCTCTCGCCTTTTTTTTATTCCTAACACTATTGAACGGCGCGATAAGGTTCAACTGAGTTGGGTTGGATATTGTTAAATTGGATTTGAGTGTGGATTGTTAGCAATGTTTATGTTTTGTCGTAATAGCGAAAAATAAGGAAATAGTTGATCTGTAATAGAAAAGTATTGGATAAAAATAATATATATCTCTTTGAAATTATGTTTTAATAAACAAATCTTACCAAGGATCTAGAAGAAATTCCTTGAAAGTTAATCTTCTTTCAAAAAAGGGCGAAAATGCTTGATTGCGATTTTTACAAAGATGTACAAAATAAAGTAAACCGATTTTTCTGACTTTTACATAAAATTTTATTCAAATTTAATTCGCCTATCTATATTTTGAATGAAATACAACTACTTGACTGCAGCAATAGGAGAGACTGCTATAATAAATGCAAAAAGACGAGATAAAACGAGAAAGTGGCTTCACTGAAAAATGCTATAGATATTTAAGATGGGCAACTTATCGAGCTGACTGATTTTATTGCGCATTCGGCATTTTTTTCCTTCCACGACAATGTCACTGCCATTACTAATAAATTTCAAATTGTTAAGGGGCTGTCGGATATCGAAAATATCGACATTGTAATTTTTCATTTCGGATCAGGTTCTTTACAATCCTTTAAAAGAATTAATGAACTATCAAGAAAACAACTGCAGATAAATTTTGTAATAAATTTGTTTAAAAGTGCCCAAACGAAATATAATAATAATCCGATTTTATTGTGTTACATTCCATTGTTTATATTATATTCATTCCAAGTAATAAAAGAAAATATGTTTTCAGGATTAGCGCAAGGACTGAGCTGTTACAAATGTGGACAATACAACGACGGCGTTGGAAGTATTACGCCGTGCATCAACTACACAGCCACACAACTAACGGACTGTCCCAAGACTTCCGAGTACTGCATTGTGAGTATTTCTCATTGTTTCGAGTGATTCATGCGTCGTATGAGAAAGTATCAGAAACAGTTTGCATTATATACTTAATTAATCTTTCCTTTGAATGGCACACTTTATCAATGATTCACTTTTAACGTGATAAAGTTTCTCTTCTACAAAATTTAACGGAGATAGCCTCTGATGTGCTCAAAATATTAAAGATAAAGAGTATTCAACTACGCCAATGAAATTGCTGGCAGCTTCGCTCAACTCGTTAAAAGAGGAATTAATTATAAAGTTTTGGACTCTTCTTAAAAGAGCGCTGACTGTTAGATCAGGAAATTTATCATTTGCACTTTTTTTGAATAAAGAATACACATTTTCAAAATCGAAAATGTACACAATGATTTAAAAAAATCTAAATTTCAAATAATCAAACATCAAATATTTCTTTCAAAGGGTAAGTTTAAAAATAGATCAAAGAATAAATATCCCTGATTGGTGAAATCATTGGGATATCATTGCGTTTTTCATCTTCGAAACTTCTTCATGAAATTTGTAATTATAATTTAGGTCTAATAAACACAAAAACAAAGTTTTATACACCATTCAATGTTCAGTTTTTTAGCTAACTATGCCAAGTTTAAAAAAATTTTGCTATTCATCCAAAATTTCTTCCGGCTACCTTTATCAGCATAAAATCCGTTCCAATCTTGAGCCCAGCGAAGAGAGGAAAGTCAGAGAGGGTCGGACAGCCGAGCAACGTTTTGTCAAATCCGGCGAACAATCTCATCGTCGGATGTAAACTGGCGTGCGAACGAGCGATTCTGGGCGGGTCGAAAAAAAAAATTGATTCTTCCAGTCCATCGAACCGTCCGCCCGTTCGAATATTTATTGCTCCGCGCCGGCTCTCTATCACCCCGCCGAAAAATCCGCCGGCCCTCCGCTCGTCCCCTATTTCTCTTTGCCGCGCTCGTATAAAGGCTGACGGCCATTGACGCGGGCAGCGACGGGCGCGGAGCGGGGCACAATGCCGCACTCGATGTAATGAAAGAGCGTCGGTGTAAAGTTTTACGCTCCGAAGTTACTGCGCGGGCTCGTGACTTTTATTCGAGCCTGCGGATAGAACCGGAGGGGCCGGGATATGAGCGAGTAAATATTTCAGAGTCCATATGCAGGGGATGCACCAGTTCCCAGGGTGGAAATCTGAAGAGACGCATAAAATATCATTTACTATGGTGCTTAAGAAATTTATGCGCGTATTAGGCCGTGAATGGATATTCGTGAAATATAAGCTATGCATTTTCAATTGCTGCAGTTCTGATCTCATTCAATTAGCTATTACAAGGATAGACACGGTTAAATCACTAATCCACTCAGTATTCTAGTACTTCTCGTTATCGACAGTAATTGCAACAACGGGTACATTATATGGAGATGCTGAAGTTATTTAATCTCGATTCAGCAAAAATAAAACCACTGTGAATCTATGCAACGCGTAAAACATTTTCAATTGTTAATTTTAGCCCAAATTTTTGCAACTTTGCACCGGCGTCGATCGACCTTTTCATGCGCACGATATCAAGCCAAGACGCATTTTGGTCGGCTGCCAACCGCCGATGTTCCTCGCGGCTCGAAAACTCAGCTGTCTCTTTCTATCGCCCTCTTCATTTCAAAACGACCGGCGCATCCATCTTTCTCTGGCACATTACTGCGAGCATTATTAAAAATAAATCATCGCCAATCAATTCTCCCACTCTTTCACAGGCTGGAGTGATTTTTCGGTCAGCGAATGAAGAATGCAGAGTTGAGATCTCTGGGTCTTCAAGGGCAAGTTAGAAACGCACTGTCCAATAAGCAAAATTTAGTCGTCGTTTTATCATGAAGATTAAAATTAACTAGAATTCATAGAGCTTCGCGCGCTGATTCTTTGAGTTTGATAATGATTAGCAAAAGGCCCACCTCGACTGCTTTCACACTCGCTAATTTCGAAATTCGATATTAAAAATTTAAACTTCAATTCGACCATATTGAAATGCATTTTAATGGAAAGGATTTATCAAAAGAAAATGACGATACTTTTCACAACAAAAGTACTAAAAATGAATTTTATCAAAAACTGGAGTCAGCGGTGGGATACTTTTTATTTCATCGTTCTAAAGTCTTAAAACACTCAGTTAGGATTATCAATTTATAACAACAGATATGGATAATTATTTAACAGAACATACTAAATGATTTTAATTCTTATAGTTTCCTTATACTTTGAAATTAAAAATACGAACTATATTGCATTATTATTTGTTCTTCCAGAATCAAGGTGTATTAGTAAATTAAACCTCAAGTAACGATTGATTAAAAAACAGGTCTCGCATCGTTCTTTCTCCGCAATCGACTTACTCACCCCCTCGGCCTTCTGATCCGCTTGCCGCGGATTCGAGGGAAAACGAGCGGTTTTGAAGTTCTCGCGTGCGGGAAACGGGAGCGCGCGGAAAAGCGCAGCGGTCGCCTCGTCGCCGCCGGAGACGGCTTGACACTCTTCCAAGGGGACTTTTAACGAACGACCCTATTTACGTCGCTCGGATTTCTCGCGGCAGTCTCTCTGCGTCTTCTCGAGAGCACATCCCCCTCTTTTGTCGCAGGCGCGAGATCGCGACTCTCTCCCCGGGGACGACGGATATTGGCTGGAATCCCCGACTGCTACGCCCCCGATGATTGAGATCGTCGGCGGCGCAAAAAATTTACTTACGCCCGGCCAGCAAAATCTGGCGGTGCGGCGGTACTGGCTGTTCCAAGATGTGGACTGCGCTCTGATTTTAAATTTATTTCATCACTGATGCTTCGTTTGTACTTGAATAAATTTCAGTGGAATCGGTAAATTGTGAAACTTAAATTAAATAATTATAATTACATATACAAAAGTAATATATTCACTGTTAGAAAATTTAAATCAGTAATGTGACTTTCTATTTCTATTTAAATAAATGAATTTCAGTTCAAAGCGTTTGGTATGTTATTAATGTAAACTTGAATGTAGCAAAATTCTTCTTTAAATATTTTTAATATCAATAAAAACGTACATTTTTTTAACCCATTGTACGTGGTTATCCTTCTGTAAAACACATAGTATCAGATCCAAAAATGAAATCGTCTCGCATTGATGCGGAAACGCCGTGGCAATTGGGGATTGCCTTTGGCTTCCCTTATTCTCCTCCCAAAAAGATCCCTCGGCGCTTGCATTTCGCCTCTTTTCTCAGGCGGCAGTTTTTGGGAGGCCGCATTTCATCTGCCATTTCCTCAAAAGCGCCGAGAGAGTGTAAGAGGGAAAAAAGCGCCTCGGATCGCCAGACTCGAAAATGGAATAATAGAAGCCGGAGGAACGGGGCGAATATCAGGCGTTTCGCGCGCGTTTCCATCATTCAGTATTCGGCTGCTGAATCAAAATCGAAAAAAGAAAGGAGAGGTCAGAATCGAGAAGAGAAATAAACAAAAGGGAAAATTGAAAGGGTAAGGTGGACTTATTTTTAGAAAATAGAAAGGAATTTCCAAAAACTATTGATTTAGACCAACTGTTCTGCTTTCTGCTGACTAAAATATAATCTAAAATATAGTTTTAGTTTGCTGTTAGGACAATAAATTTTGCTGCACGATATTTTAAATTTTGATACATTTATAAATTTTGTATCAATTGTTACACGAAGAGAAATTTTTATTAAAAATCACAGTTGTTTTCACGATAACAATAATAACAGTAAATTTTACGAAAAAGCGTACAAGTAATTTTTCTTAAAAAATTTCAGCCACCCACTACCTAGACTAGATTTATCTATACAACTAATCTAAACGCAAGTAGAAATAGCCGAGTACAGTCAGGCAAATTCAGAAAAATGTAAGTTAAAAATTAAGGTAAAAAAGTCAAGTAAAAACATTATGTATATAAAAAATATCCCCCATAAGCCTTATAGATGTAAGGAAAAAAAAATTCGAACTTAAGTAGAAACAGTCGAGTATAGTCAGACTAAATCTAAAAAGTTTAAG
>UXGC01001057.1:0-37289 GCA_900480045.1 Eurytoma adleriae
AAAAAAAAAAAAAAAAAAAAAAAAAAATTAAAAGACATTTTAAAAATTGATTTACATATTTTACCGAAGAACACAAGCTCGTTACGCTAGTTCCGACAAAAGAAAATTATTTTTCAGCGATAGGCGGGCAAACAACTTATTTTTCGCATTTTCCCAGTGGCGTAAAAAATAAATAAGTAGTTCAAAGGCACGCGGCGATCCGACATTGGCTCCAATTCGTTTGTTTATGCAACACTTGCCGCGCGCGCGCATCTTTACTCTTTAAAAAAAAAGAGAGCCGCAGAAGAGCGAGCAACCACTGTCCTCCCCCTGTCACTTTGCCGATCGCGAAGAATCGCCTCTCCGCCCGCAAGGTCGCTAGAAAAAGTGGCGCAAAAAAAAAGTTCCCCTTACCTCACGTGCTGCATCCGCGTGCGCTGCTCGGAACCCCGCTAAAGAGACGAAACTCGACGCACACTTCCTCCTGCGGGCGGGGATCTGCGTGTACGTGGGTCCCAGCAGGTGGACCTTATCCGCCCGTTGAGCGAGAAACTTGCGCGCGAAAGGCAGTCGAGGGGGGGGAAATAAAATGGATTTTGTCCCACCGGACGCGGAGTGTCCTGTGCGGTCGCGCGGCACTACGATCGGGCAGAGATGCAGCCGCACGGGCGGCGAATGCTCTTGAGACTGAGGCTAGAGGACGCGTGGTCCGCGCGGCGTCGACGTCGTCGTCTACGACGTCGTGGCCCGACGGCGGCGGCTAGCGCTCCGTCTCGCTCTGGCCGGCGGCCCGAGCGCTAGATTTAATTTTAACGCGCCGCTCCTCCGTTAAAACCCCCGCGCCGCGGAGCGCGAGATCGGCCGATCCGCGACGTCGATCCGCCGGGGAGGGAGGGACGAGCCTCCGCGGATGCAACCGCGAGCGGCTGACGACGCGAGCTCCTCGTTTTTTCCTCTCGTTCTTTTTACGAGACAAGCGGCGGTGTCGTTGAGCGCGCGAGTTCTTTTTCCGCGATGGCGGAGATGATTGGACGGACGGCGTCGTGTGGAATTTTACGAGGATTCGGGGGGGAAGGGATTTCAGGAAATTTCCCGGCGATCGGGGTCGTACTTATCGTTTGAGCGAATTGGTTTTTTTTAGACACTGAGAGAATTTTCCCGTGACAATTACGCTGAAGCTCGCCGTAAGCTTGGAAATTTTTACGGGAAAATCGTTGTAAATTTTACGCGGAGCTTGCGGGGTAAGAAAAGCTCCGTAAAAATTACGTCGATGTTGTCGTAAAAATTACGAAACTTTTTCGTAAAAATTACGGAGCTTTTCGAATCGTGCAAGCTCCGCGTAAAATTTTCAATGATTTTCCCGTAAAAATTTCTACGATGAGCTTCATCGTAATTTTTACGGGAAAATTCTTTCAGTGGAGTAGTCGGTCAAGTAGGGCAGCTTTTTGAAGGGAAAGCTTGAACTTGCAATTTATATGGAGGAAGAAATACTAAAAATTACAATAGCGGATTGTAATGTCCTCTTAAAAACATTAAAAGAAACTATAAAAATATCATTACTATAAATAATCTAATAAATTTTACAAGAAGCTTTTCCCGGAATAATCGCAGAGCCTTTCTTGGAAAAATTATGGAGCATTCTGTAAGCCAGTAAAATTCAGATAAAAGTTGCAACAATTTTTCGTTTTTTTCAGTATCTTACATAATGTTTTCCAATTATCGTAATTTTTAAAAATCAGTAAGCCTCGCCGTAATTTATGCAAGACAATTTTCCTGGTGTGGAGCTTTTTTCTTCGTGTGTTGATATCTTAGGTTTTAACAAGTTTTATGCCAAATTATCTATAAAACACGTTTATTTTGTTTTTTGCATAATTTGAAAATTTCAGAAGATTTACTGTAAAAACGTAAAAATCAATTTTGATTGATGTTCAGCTCTTAGATAATCATCTAATACTTGTGAAGTCATGATAACAATCAGTATTTGAAGTTGATGAAGTCTGACATTGCAACTTTTATGGTTTAATGATTGAAAATAACAGTGTGTCATTATATTGATGAAAAGTGCACATTGTGTTCTTGGACTTTCAATCTTGAAAGAGAAGATAAAGTCACTTTAATAACTGAGGATCTTCTACAGTTCAATTTGATACTAAGCACTTCGTTTCGGATAAACAGCATAGAAATGATTAGAATTAATATAAAGTTATTCTTTGCTACATAATGGTACTTCGTGTACTACATAACATTAAATGTCATATTTAAATGGTTTGTATCGGTTAAACATAATATAAAGCAACATAAAAATAAAACAGATGCAGAAGGCTCCTGAAATTTCTTCCTGAAAATAAAATTGCACTATAATTCTAAGAAATTTTGAATAACATTAAGAATGGTCAAGTTCGTTTCTAAAAAGGCTATTTTTAAATATACTTTCCTCGCCTTCATACATACATTATATCCTCCCGAAAAAAAATCGAAAGCCCCCTCAATTATTATCATTCAATCGATTGACCTTACACCCCAAATGAAAAATATTTCAGTCCCCTCAACGACCGGTTGCGTTCCATTATTATTTGCGACCGGAAAATTCTTTTACCGCTCGGCGCACGTCGCGCGCCTGCATTTTGCGCGTCTCGCCGTCGGGGCTCCGCGTGCGTCGGTGCAATTGACTGCCATGCGGCGCGGAATTATCGAGGGGCAATTGATTTTGCGCAAACACCGCGGGAGGCGTCGACGCCGCGATCCGCCGGAGCAGAGATTCTCCGAAATGCGCGCACTCAATGTGACACGCGCGCACGCAACGACCAAGTGGAAGCTTCGGCAACGCGCGGCTCTCGGTGAAATGACGGACTCCCCCGGAATTATTGCGGGATGCAGGTAGTGGTTTACGACTCGCCGAGTGGAACTGCTCCCGGCTTTACTTTAGCTTCTGCGACTGATTATTTTGATGCGTACTGTAGGTAAAAAGAGATTTGCTTTTAAGTACTATAAGCAAAATTTATCATACTTATTTACTTACTCAAACTATGAGCCATATTATAATTTTTGTAATTGGTAAACTTTTTGAATTTCGGCGCCATTCAATCGGATATACTTATGATCTAATCAAATCGTGTTTTTAAATGCTTTAAACATCCTGCCATCTTTTTTTTTAAGAAAGGAAAAGAGGATTCAGTGCAACTGAATATACTCATTAAACTACGTTATTTTTAATTTGATAATTAACGATTTTATTTTTAAATAGAATTTTTTTTTAAATTAGAAAATTTACCTTTTTAATCAATTTCAACAAATGGTAAGCATAAGATTAGAAAATGAATCCTCGCAGAATCTTTTATGATTGATTGACTGTAATCGAATAAATCAACTGCTTTGCAATTCTCTACAATGAATTCTAGTTTATACTGCAATATTTTATAGTTTGATAAACTTATGAACTACGAAGAGACTCAAGTGGTTACACCTACCTAATAAATTAGGTGATTTTTTTTAATATTGATACTAAATCATTTTTTCGAAATAAAAATGTTACATTCCCAAAGGAATAAATTCGTCGAAAGCTACGAAGATTCATTGTTAGGGTTAGTCAATTAACCATTTGATTAAGCTAAAAGCAAAAAAAGAGTTGCAATTGATCACTGCAGCAATTATTAGCAAGCATCCAGAAAAACTGGTTACTGTCCAGCTAAACTGGATTCGCCAACGCATTCCAGACTAAATGTTATTAACGCCATTGATTTATAAAATTTATTGATTATTAGAACGTAGTAGAGTTTAATATTTCGGTAACTTTAACTTTGCAGTTATCGATTATTCTCAATGTATTGACTATTCTATTCTAAAGCGAAGTTGATATTGAGGAGCGAAAAGTTAGGATTCGCAGTAAAAGATCTCAGGAGCAGCTAATCATATTTAATGGACTTAAAAACCACATTGTATGCTCTCGCACGCGATGATTGCATATATAGGTATTTTAACAAACGGAATCTTTTTAATGCAATGTCATGAAGAGTGACGTATTGCAACCGATGCTCAATTTGTAGTCGTAATCGATATAATCTAACGTCGAAGGTTTTCCTACGATTTTATGAATGAATATAACTTTCAAGATCACGGATATTCAAATTTAAATAAATACTTCAAAGAATGCTGTATATAATACTACAATTTACAAATTTTACGATTAGTCGAACAATATAAATTGTACAAAAGACTGTAATAAAAATTGCTACTTAAAATCACCGGAAATTATTATTTATTTTTTATTTTCATTTAAATTCTACTGTGTAATAGTGTGATAGTAGAGCTTTATAGATATTTTGTGGTACTTTACATCGCACACAGTCGATAAGATAGTTTATTAAAATTATTTGAAAACAGTACACTGCATTTTAAAATTTTTGAAAAACATGTAATGAGAGATAAGAGTGTATATTGTGATCTACGTAGTAAGGCTTTAAATGACTATTTCAAATTCTACTGCGCCATGGGTCTGGCAGACCTGTCATGCACTCCAAAATAACTCCTACGTCTTATTTGTGAAGTATAGTTATTTTTAATAACTACAGTTATTAGCAGAAAATTTTATTTACTTTCCACATCCAAATTATCCGCTCTTCTCCCTTCACTCGCTAAGAATAATAAAAATTTCACCAACTCCTCTTATCTCCTTTAAAAATAAATAAATAAATAAATAAATAAATAAATAAATAAATAAACAAATAAATAAATCATTGCTGCTCAATAAACTCGCACTCCCGGCGAATGGAAATCACGCGGTTCTCAAAAGTCCAGCACTGCGCTCGCCGGGGAAACAGCCGCAACCGCAAGCTCCGCCGCAAGCTCTCAATCGCCGCGGCGGCGCTTTTATCGGGAAAAATCAAAACATATCGATTTCGCAACGGCGGCGTCGCGGGGCCGGACTCGAGCAGCCTCTCATTGGCCGGCGGCCGCGCCGAGCCCACGGCGCTTCCAGTGTGCAGTGTAGAAGTGCAGCGGCGCAAGGGTCACGTGCGCCTCGCCGATCGGCGGCGTCGCGTGATCCGAGAGCCGCGATTAGCGAGCGACGCCGCGGGGTTGCGTCAGCGGCGGCCGGCCGCGGAAAAGTCGAGCGATTTTTTTCTTTCGAGTCTTCTTTTTTTTTTTCATTTGCCTCTCGCGACGCGAAATCGGCTGTGGTTAAATTTAAAGCGCGGCTCAGCTGACGCCTCGGCGAGAGTGTGACGCGGGGAATTTTCGACTTGACGTCACTGTATGTGGGTCGGTGGTGAAAACTCGAGGAGAGATGAAAGATTTGAATTTTTTTGAATTATGGTAAAAGAATTTAAAAGTATTGTGCTCTTAAATTGTATTTTTTTAATAACAAATTATACGATACTCTCTAAATTTAATTCAGTAATAAATTAATGCTCACCTGACTGATATATACACTGCAAAGTATTCACTGCAGAATATAAGCGAATGTTTTTACTATTTATTAAGCGAATATTCACTTATTTTGCAGTATGTATACGCATATTCGAATCAGTTGCGCTCTTATCAATGAATTCAATTTAGAGGGTAGATTTAAATAGTTTCTTTAATTTATTATTTAAACTATTCAAAATAAATTATTATTATTCAATGGTTTAAGTTATTTACGAGTTATTAACAATAGTGCACGCAAAAATTAATGTTTTTTAATACAATGCAACAAAAACAATTTTCTAAATTCTGCTTAGAATTTCCTTTTTTATATACTTTGGTATTTTCTCATTTTATTTCCAATTTTAAGGTTTTTTAAATTAAGATTAATTTTTTACAGTTTATTGAGTATAGTAACGTTAATGCCCCCTGCAATGGATTAAATATAGACCCTGGCGGAGTAAGAAATCGAGAGAAATGCAGCTTTTACTGAAAGATTTGATTGACTTGACTGTTTTTTATGTTTTGACGAGTTTAAATCTTAAATCTATTTTAAACCTGTGACCCCCTTTTATCTTTGAAAGTTCGAGCATTTGCGAAAACGAAGCAGATGTCTGTATATGACTTTTGTCAAAAATTAAAAATTAATTATACAATTATAATTGGTTTTCTTTCGGGAACAAAATTTTTTTAATAATTTGTATAGGTATATACGTATGTACGTATACTAGATACATATATTTCGATGTTCCAATAAAAAAGCGCAATTGCTAAAACGAAAAAAGCTCCCACGAAAAAAGCTCTTTTCGTAAGATTCTTGCAAAAAAGGAGCTTTCTCGTGTCAATATTTCCAAAAGTGGTTTTTTTTGTGACGAAACTTTTAAGTACTTTTCTTTCTTAGAAATACTGCAAAAAGTGCTTTATTTACAACTTAAATTTTAAAAAAACTACATTTATACGATGTAGTCTTTAGAGAAAAATTAAATGTTCGTTTCTCTTTAAGGTACGATGTATTTTTTTCCAGCACATTAATATTACTGAATCCTTTTTTTGTACAGATGACAAGTACTTGATTAATATGAATATCAAAATCAAATTTTCAAAATATTAAAAAAGCTCCGAAATGGGCTAAACTGTGCCATCTGTTGCATTTTAGGCGAACTGTAAACAGCTGATTAGGACTGTTGTCGATAAAGTCGGTACTCTACAATTTCCCGCTCCTCACACGTGCGTGCGACATAGATCGGAGTTCGCACTTTCGCTGCAGTGTTTATGAAAAAAATAGTGCATCTGCTGGTCGGAAGATCGTTTTTAAACGTTTTAATAGTTTGAACAAATTTAAGGCGCTGCGTTTATTATAGCAGAGACTCTTGTGACTAAACAAAATGTTAAAATCTTCTAGGTATCTGTTTCATGAACTGTAATAGTTGATCGTTTAATTAACAACAAAAAAATGGTTCATCTCACTCGTATCTTAGGTTATGCTGCCAAAGTAAGTTTACATAATTGTTTTTTTAAATGCAACTTTATGTCGACTCTAAACGCAATTTTTTTAATAGTTATAACGATTGAATTATTGGTTCTAAAATTTATTTGTTATGTTGTTCAAAGGCTCCACGAAAATATCTACGATATGGATTTGTTGACAAAATTCGATTTCCTGTCAGAGCAGGTACAGGAGGTTCTGGTTTACCAAAGTATGGTGGTATCGGTGGGAGAGGAGGTGACGTTTATGTGAAAGCTAGAGAGGGTGTCAGTTTGAAGGATTTGGAAAAACATGTGAAAGATAAACAACTGGTAGCTAGTACTGGTTTTGACAGTACAAAAAAAGGTATCATAGGTGCAAACGGAGAAGATCTAGTAATTAATGTTCCTCCCGGTGTAATTGTTTACCATGAGAATGGTACCAAAATTTGTAAGAGATATTAATCTTATTATTTCTTATCGAGGTATTTTTAAGCTGAAAAATTAAATGATCAAATGAAATATTTTAGGTGAGGTTGATAAGCCTGATAAAAAAATGCTTATTGCAATGGGTGGAGTTGGTGGTTGCGAAGAAACAAATTATAGCGGACAACGAGGAGAAAGTCACACTGTCATTTTGGATTTGAAGCTAATATCTGATGTTGCATTAGTTGGATTTCCTAATGCTGGAAAAAGTACATTAATAAAAAAGATATCAACAGCAAAGCCTAAAGTAGCTGATTATCCATGTAAGGAATTTTTAAAAATAAATATTAATAATTGTTTCTTAAAGTAATAATAAAAAACTGCACTATTTTTAGTTACCACTGTGAAACCGCATTTAGGACAAATCATGTATCCCGATTTGCGAGAAATTACTATAACAGATTTACCTGGACTTATTGAGGGAGCTCATAAAAATATTGGAATGGGCCACAGTTTTTTAAAACATCTAGAGAGAACAAAGTTATTATTATTTGTCGTAGACATTCAAGGATTTCAACTATCGTACAGGACTAAACGGAGAAATTGTCTAGAAACTATTTTATTGCTGAACAAAGAAATAGAACTCTACAAGCCTGAATTATTAAATATTCCAGCTATGCTTATATTAAATAAGATGGACACAAATAATGCCAAAGAACTTTGTGCAGAATTTTTACCAAAGATTGAAAATTTAAAAGAATATGTTTCTGACTTCGATGAAGATATATGCCCTGAAAAATTTTTAGAATTTGAACATATACTAACAATGTCTTTGATAAAAAAAGATAAAACTGAATTGAGCAAATTAAAAGAAGTAATAAGGATAATTTTTGATAAAATCTATACAGAAGAAAATCAAGTAATAGAAGAAGAGATGCCTGAATACAAATTGGTACAAAAATTAAGAAGGCAATTAAAGTTAGACGCACCTGTTCTTGTGTAAATATAATATTTACTGTTTTAATTGTTCATAAATAGTAAATTTACACAAATAATTTCTGTGAAATTTCTGTATGAAACGTACTTTCTCTTGAATTTATACATTATGTACAGATTTATTGTAATTATTAAAACTTATCTTTCTACTAATTCATCAAATTTTAATTTTATCCATTTCCTTTTTATGCCTTCAAGTGCCACCTTCTTAGACCAATCTTCTCCTATAGGCTTTCTATGTGAAATATCAATTTTGTCTATTTCATTTCTATCTCTCACTATTCCAACATTGGTCAAGTATTTTTCTACTCCATTCCATGCAATCATAATTCCGTTATCAGTACATAATTTTGGTGGAGGTCTTATTAATTTGTATCCCATTTCCTCACAGATTTTTTTCAAAGCATTAGCAATAAAATTGTTTGAAGCTACACCTCCAGACACTACCTGCAATTTAATATGAAAATTTATTAATAATTTGGAAACTGCTTTATAGCTGCTTTCAAATTTTGAAAACTTACTAAAGTTCTCTTATCTTCAGGAATCAATTCATTTTTCTCAATAAATTCCATTGCTCTTTGTGTTCTCCAACAAAGGTGTTTTGTAACAGACATTAAAAGTCCAGCACATAAATTATTTACATCAGGAATAATATCAGGCCCTGTAATATTATATTTTTGTTCTTGTTTTATAATATGATTTCTTGCTTTTGTTTTAAGACCAGAGAAACTAAAATTGCAGTCTCTGTAATGCGATAAAGGATTTTCGAACTCAAACTGATTTGGATCATCTGCTTTTTTGGCTGCTAATTCAATAGCTTGACCTCCACAAATTTGATTATATTCAAAAATATTTATCAATTTAAGTCTTCGGGCAACCTAAAACAGTTTTCTTTGTTATTTAAAACATAGAATTATTTTTTAAATAATTGAATTATTTTTTCTTAAGAGATAACTCAAAAAATTAGTAAGATTTTTATTTACTTTGTCGAAAGCTTCTCCAGGAGCATCGTCAATTGTTTGACCAAGTATTTTAAATTTATCTACAGCTTCAACCAGTGCAAGTATACAATGACCACCAGATATTAGAAGTACAAGGAACGGAAAATCTACCTATAATACAATTTTGAATCAGTTTAAAGAGCACTAGAATAAAATAGAATATTTTTAAAAATGACAATATAAATTTAAATTAAAAATTACTTTTTCCATCATTCTTGCTGTCAAAGCATGCGCTTGCATGTGATGAATGGGAATGACTGGTTTATTTGCCAATCGTGAAAGTTTTAAACAGAAATCTCTTCCCACGATTAACGAAAAAGGTAGACCTGGTTCCAAAGTAACCGCAACAGCATCTATATCTTCCAATTTTATATTTGCTGATTTCATGCACTCTTCATACACGCTTTCAATATTTTGTTTATGCAGTGCACTCGCCACCGGTGGTTCGATTCCACCTTCGCTGTAAACAACTTTACATTAAGTTCGATTTATTAAAACCGTAATTACAAAAATTTATCATAAAAAAATAATATTTACGGCAAGTGATGAAGAAGCTGCGAGTTGAGAGCTTCGCCTAAAATTTTACCAGTAGTGTTAACAATTGCAATGCCAGTATCGTCGCAACTTGTTTCAATACCTAAAATAATTGCTGGTTTGTCATTTGTTGATGAGTACCTCAGCTTATTTACATTTAAAATACAGTGATTGTGGAATATTTTTAAAGAATGCCTTTTATTTCCTATAAATTTTCGGAGCAAATGCATTTTAGAATTTGTCGTCTGAACACATTGAGTGCATGCATAACCTTAAAAATCTACATCAACAAAACAGTAAGAAGAGTAATATACCTACCTATGTAATGTTTATATGTATAAATTTACTAAAAACTGGTATCAAATTCGGACACGATACAACGTAATAAATCATTTTTTTAATTCTTAGGATAAATAAATAAAAAAAACTTACATTTATTCAATATCTACCGATTATTATTAATTTAAATTACGAATAACTTTAAGCTTTTTGTTTTAAGCATTTCAAATTTGCCGCGCGCACTTTTAATTTAAAACTATTATAAATTAAAATTAAATTAGTAAAAATTATTCCTCTGTTTGGTAAATTGAATTGGTGAGTAATAATTAATAATTGTTAAAAAATTTTATTTGCTTAAAATAAAAAAATAAAAAAAGAGCTTTAAATAACTATATCTATAATTTTTTCTATTATAATCTAAATGTCAGTTTGTCAAATTTTTTAATTGTTAAAAAATGTATAATGTAGAACAGAATACATCTTTAATGGTATTTCATTACAAATATTTTCTACAATGCGTCACTCGTACATGAAGAAAGATCCTTTTATGTGCAAGTAAAGCATGAGAATTCTAATCGTCTACATAACGGGAGAAAATGTGCATCTAAGGTGTAAAGTGAGTTTTTTAAAACTAAGTGCAAAGTTTTTAGTAGGTGTCGAAGGCGAGTGTGCTCTGTTTGCTGAAAACAATTAAGTACTGCATTTATGACTGGCCCTATAGCTGGCACTTGATATTTGTTTGGACATATATTGATATTCTTCTAAAGCTCAATTTCTTCAGTTTTTCAAAAATTTAGCGAGCATCGAGCAGAAAAATGCAGTTTTTGATTGTCAATTAAAAAACAATGAAGTAACGCGCATATTATGTGTGTGTTAAAAAAATTTCCCTTCCTCTTGTCACAATCTTTCAAAAAATTTTAGATGTTTGAAAAATTTATTCAAATTTTGATATTTTGTAAAAAAAGATTATTTTTTTTAAATATCGACTTTACACGACGACTTGAAAGGGTCTATTCCTTCGCTTGTAACAAAAATACGTTTTTTGGTAAACTATTCATTTATTTCCAAACTAAAATGATAACGCATTATTGCAAACTTTCCAGTTTATTTATTTAAACACGATCAACAATATCCAAAATAAACGACGCGCAAGCTTACTCCTCGCGAAGTTTTATTCCCCTGAATTATTGACCCACTTCTCGCGACGCAGCAGCCTCGCATTACAGCGAAAACAATGCGCGCAATGCACCCGAGAGACAAAGTATCCAAATAGCCGCGATCCAAGTGCTTTCGATATAAAGCGATCGTTTGAAGTATATATAAGCATCGCTCAGCGCGTCGCAAGCTCGCCTCCCCGATCCGCGACGCGTCGACCACCCCAGCGCCTAATCGCGCCTCCCCCGGCGAAATTGAATTTTCCCGCAGCTCGTGAAAAAGCCGCGGAACGTCCAATCGACGGCCGAAAGCGGCGCTGACCAAAAATAACCGCGACAATGCCTCCCTTCATCCCTGCGCGCGCGCGCGCGCGATAAATCGGCCAATTATTTTCGGAATGCACCGCGCGCGTACGATAATCCCGCGTGAAAAGGCGCGCGAGAGCAGAAGAAGAAAGGCGGGGGCGGGGGAGGGAGGATCGTCGGGCCGCGCGTCGAACGGCGTTAAATCACCGCGGGGTACGCGCGATCGCTCGCGACGGCAGTCGCCTCGCGGAGGCTGCTCGCTCGGCGCTATATCGAGAGCGGCTCTCCTCTTTCTCCCTCGCGGGAAACGGTGGGCGGGCCCTCTCTCTCTCTCCCGTTCGCGTCGAGAAAAGGCGAGCGCGCGGCGAGGAGAGGCGACGGGCCACCGAGCAGTCGGGCGGCTCGTCGTCGCCGCGGGGCGCGCGATACACCGAGGCGCGCGAAGATGCCGACGCGCTGCTGACGCGCCATGGGCAACGCCCAGAGGAAGGCGGCCCACCAGCCGCCGCGGGGGCCCTACGTGCCCCCCAGCCCCGTCAAGAGGGTCCACTGGGACGGTCCAGGTGAGCCGCGCTACCAGCCCTTTTATTTCCCCGCGTTTCTCCTCTCTCGCCTCGCCCGAGGTCCCCTCGCGATCTTTGCGCTCGCCTTCTTTTTTTTTCGCTTTTGGTGCGATTTTTCTCGCTTCTCTCGCGACTCGGCGCGGGGAGCGCCGTGCGTGCGCCACCGGAGAGAGAGAGACACGAAGCCGCTCCGCTCCGGCTATTATTAAACGCGCGACGAGCCGTTCCCCGCGCTCGGCGTCCAGGTCGCGCGCTCCGCTTCCTCGCGCCGGATATAATGGACGCCGCGCGGGCGAGCTTGCGCCGCCAGCCGACGCGCCGCTCTCCCCCTTCCTCGAAGTCTTCTGGCGGCGGCGGCACATTTCTCGCACGTGTCCGCGGAGGAGCTTCAGCTGGCGCTTCTTGCGGCTTGGCGAGGCGCGGGGATTAAGGCCCTTTTTCGCGTGGGAAATCGCGCGACCTTAATTGCCCGTCGCCGTGGACAGACGGGAGGATGCGCGCGAAGCGAGCTTTTATGTAAGACTCGTGTGATTAGGTACTCGTTCAGTGGGATTTACTGGTTCGCTTTATTTCTATTGTTGGTAGTTCCTTTAGTATTTCATCTGTGAATTGTTGCAGACTGTGAGATTTTCTTTTCATTTTCGCGCAATCGACAAATTAATTTTAAAATGTTGGCTGTGAAGATTGTAATATATTAGCTGTGGATTTAAATTATTCTCTTTGGTACTTTAATCAATGTAATCGGTATTTAGTTAAGTAAATTTTGATTTTCACTGTGCATTTTTTTAGTAATCGGTATGTAATTTTTCGTTTATTATAAACTTCAACCTTTAATCGTTTTTATCGAAGAATTTCTCAAGTTATGAAAAACATGTGTTTTCGATGATCAACACGTGTCGCAGTATATTTAAATGAAAAATCGTCATATTTCTCTCTTCTTGATCTTGGGTTTTTTATGACCACTTTGAAAAACAAATCACTTGTATCACTTGTGGGTATTAAGATTCTTTCTAGCTATAGCAAACTTATTGGTTTGTTTAATCTGCAAATAGAAAACTTCAAAGGAATCGTTAAATTAACTATTATATTTTCTATCATAATAAAATTTTTTTCTATCTTAGTAGTTGAAATGAATACTATAACTGCTTATCTTACATTGTTTATCAAAGATATAGGGAAAATAATAATTTCGCTGTTGAAAAATTTATATTACGTAGAAGAAACAACCTTAACTGAAACTTTGTGCATAATTTTTTTAGAATTACAACGAAAATAATTTTTTATTTAAATTGTAAGAAAAAAGTAATTTTCAATAGTTTAATTAAAATAGTTAAATTATTGTTTATATTTAGTTACAATGAAATACATTAAGCCATTAATAAATGACATCGACAGGTCATTGATAAATAAACAATAATAAAAACTAAAAGAGACAACTATACCTCTCGAATTGATTATACAACTCGTCGAATAATCGTCGACGATTAAAAGGTTGATTCTTTTTGCAAAATTATTTATATTTCAATCATAGGTTTGTAGCATCTGGACACCCTTGAAAATTATAATCGGATACAATTTTAAAATAGAACTCAATACTTGATGGTTTTCCATATGATACATGTGTCAGTCTATAAAAAACTATGATGAAAAGTAGATTGTGCAGACGTACACCAAACTTCTGTAATTTTTACGGTGAGCTTTACCGTAACTTTTACGCAAAAATTCTTTCAGTGTGGTCGTTTGTGTGTACAGCGAGATAAGAATGCATATTTCGATATCGCATGTTCAACATTTGTTACGTAGCTAAAAGAGCAAGAAAAAACTGTACTCATACATTTTTCCTCCGCTTTATGAACCCGCCAACGGGATTGTCTATACCTTCGCTCGTATCTCGAATCAAGCACCCCTCACCCCTCCCCTCACCGGCGAGCCTTCATCGCGTCCGGTCGTTCGCCGTTACTTCCGCCACCTTCGCCGGCGGACCGTCAATCAAGCCGGGGAGGGTCGCGGGCGGCCCTCGCCCGGTGGTTTCGTCGTCGTCGCGCGCCAATCGCTGATTTATGGGCGCGCGCCGCCGGCGGCTCTCGACAAAAGGTGACGCGGCGGCGGAGGCGAGACGCGCGCGCCTCTTGCCAAACGCCGCGTTTTATTTCGGGCGACCGCCACGTGCGGCCGCCCCGTTATATCTGTAGCTGCCGCGGGGATTTTTAAAAACGGCCGTCTGTCGGTCCCTCGGCGCCGCCGAGCTCGGCCCGCCCGCGCTCACCTCGGCTCCCGCTTCGATCGCCCGCTCGACGCGCTCCTGGGACCATAATGGAGGTGCGCCCCGGTGTTTGGAGAATCGTGGCGTCTGTTGTTGCTGGAAGTGTTTTGTCGGGAGTGGGGTTTTCTTAGTGTTTTCTTCATTTTCGTGGTTCGTCTTGGGTTTGTGGGGTAGATCGTGCGATAGAGAAGTGGTTTTGGTGTAATGTCGTTTTGTTGTTTTTTGTCGAAAAATGTAAAATTTACAAAAAGTGGACAGGCTTGGTAATTAAGTGTTCAGGGACTGAGAGTTTGATGTATGAGAAGTGTCAATGCTATTGTACTGTGCAATGTTTCGACACTCATTGAAAGGTCGATTTCAATTGAAATGTCTCGATGTACCAGTGGGAGAGATCATTCGAGTAACCCGTCCATATCTCGTCTTGAAAATGTTTAAATCTGTTGTAATTGTAACAAGGTAACAATTGTAAGATGTAATATTTTCTAATATATTTAAAAATTTAGTTTTTTTTCTCATTCATTTGTATTATTTGATTATTCAAATAATTCAAGCTCATTCAGGAAAATTATTGAATAAAATAAAATTTTAAAACTTTGGAAACTCATAAAAATTTTACTTTTAATAAATCTATCATAATTATTGTACCTGCTCTGTTTATCAAATTCAGCCGTGTTTCAAATGACATTTTATACTTATTACCTTTAAAAAGTTATTCTAATTTATTATTTTAGATAAATTATAATATTATTAGTTTTAATTATAATTCAATTTAACAGGATTAAATTAATGATCTTTTATATTTTTAAAGTATTGCATCTGTGAGTTTGTTAACAACAGTACAAGTATGTATGTGAAGGTCCATGATTGTGCTATACAATATGCATAAGGTTACTGTTTCACTCTCAAGCCAACCAATGATCTTTATAAACTACTTGATTAATATTATTTGATAGTATAAAATGTCATCGTTTATTATTGCATTTATTTTTATTATATTACTATGATTCAAATACTCTGAATGAAGAATATTTGAATCACTAATTTGTTTGCTATTCGTCTCAGCTCTGTGTAAAGACTCTTAAAAATCACTCGACAATAGTGGTAACAAGGTAACAAAATTCCTAGTGGGGTGAGGCTCTCAAAACGTTATTTTTCGAAAAATGAAATCTATCCTCTCCACGATCAGCTTCCAAGGAATCAAACAAATTTTTTATCCTAATCTATTATGTTCAGTCTTTTTTCACAAATATACCCTTTTCATTAAAAAAATTAATTATAAATCATATGCACGTAAAGGAACCTGTGTAAATATTACTGTCATTTAAATTGTTTAAAACTATAATCTTTTTATACATATAATAAAAACATCACTCTCGTCTTCTCATACTGTAAATGTTTTTGTGTTACTGTACTAAAAAAAGTCATAATATAATTAATCAGTGAGTTAAAAAGACGGATAATTTATTAATCGTATACTACTTGTTCACCACCCGTCGATCGGCAAAAAATTTAATCTCATCCACGAAGAAAAACTAAATGTGTCCTAAAAAAGTACAAAGACAGCGAGGAAAAAAAAAGTAGAATAAAACGATCGAGAGAAACACAAAAGCATTTGCAGGACTCGGAGAAGGCGGAGCGATGTGGGGAGACGAGCGAGGCGGTGTCGCTGGCGCGGCGCATGCACGCCGACCTCAGTCGCACCCTCGTTTTCATGTCGCGTCTGCAAGGGCTGCCGGCGCCGCCGGGCAAGCCGCTGCTGATCCCCGGCGAGGAGGACTCGCAGCCGGACGTAGTGGGCATCCGGTGGGAGCGATCGCCGTCGAACGGCGGCTCCGCCATAATCGGCTACCACGTGGAGCACCGGAAGATGGGCTCGCCGCACTGGGTGCGCTCCGCCCCGGTACTCTGCACCTTCCCGGAGCTGACGCTGAGCGGCCTGGAGCCCGGCTGGCGGTACCAGTTCAGGATCCGCGCGCAGAACGCCCTGGGCCTGTCCGAGCCCAGCGAGCTGTCCGACCCGCTCACCGTCACGCTGCAGCGCACCGCCTCCATCGCGCCCAGGTTCGACGTCGAGCTCAACGACTGCGTCGCTCTCGAGGGAGAGCAGGTGGGTACACGCTTCTCTTTTCTTTACTGCACTTTTGTTTTTGGTGTGTTGATTAAGGTATCGATGTAAAGTGAGTTACGTATCGTCGTTGCTGACGAAGAAAAGCACGTTTAATTTCCTCACGACGGAAAAAGCACATTTCAATTTTTCCCGAAGAAAAAAGCGCATTTGAGAATTTCCAAGCTTTTTTCACGGGAATCTCGCAAAATGTACTTTTCTACGCGTGATGAAATGTACTTTTTTCATTGAAATTTCGTGAAATGTGTAAAAAATTAAGCAGTGAAGTTTGAATCGTCACTGAGTATTTAAAAGTCATTTATTAGATTAAAAGAATTCATCTGTAAACACAAAAGGAAATTTTAAAACCAGGGTTTTTCGCGATGCCTCGTGATTAATACGCATAAGTAGAAACAGACGAGTACGGCAAGGCATATGCAATTGTTCATTCTGTTAAGGAGATTAAGTTTTTTTATGAATTCTGCAGGTGATTTTAAGTTTTCTATGACAAATTTAAATATTTAATTTAATATTTAACTGATGGGCATCATAGTTTTTTATGGTGTCGCGTAGTAACGTGTATAAGTAGAAACAGACGAGTATGGCAAGGTATATGCAATTTTTCATTCTGATAAGAAATTCGAGTTTTTTATCAATTCTACAGGTAGTTTTAAGTGTTATGCGATCATTTTAAATATTTAATTTGATGGGCATCGTCGTTTTTTTATGGTGTCCCGTAGTAATACGTATAAGTAGTAACAGGCGAGTCCGGTAAGGCATGTGCAATTATTCGTTTAGTTAAGGAGATTAAGTTTTTTATCAATTCTGCAGGTGATTTTAGTTTTCTATGACGAATTTAAATATTTAATTTGATATTTAACTGATTGGCATCATAGTTTTTGATGGTGTCCCGTAATAATACGTATAAGTAGAAACAGACGAGTCCGGCAAGGCGTCACCAAATTTTCGTTTAGTTTTTTTCATCCTTTAAAAAGAAACAAAGAATTATTATTTATCTATTTATTTAAGTAATTAATAATTGCAATAAATATTTGTATGCATTTCAGGCTGAATTTACAGTAGTATATAGTGGAACGCCTCTGCCGAAAGTATCCTGGTTCAAGGATGGTTTTGAAATATTTAGTAGTCGACGAACGAATATCACAACTGACAGTGGACGAAGTGTGCTCGTTATTTACAGAACGTCGATGGACGATGAGGGCGAAATTAAATGTTCAGCTACAAATCGGGCTGGACATGCCAGTTCACGCGCAAAACTCGTAATTGAAGGTAAATAAATATTAATCATAAAAATTAGTCTAATTTCTTTTCTAACAAATAAACTGAAAGAAATCTTAACTATACTTACAAGTCAGAGTCTATTGCTATTAGGTAAGATAAATCAACGCATTTCATCCTTTCATTAAAAAAAATGTCCAAACTAGAAAATTTGTTGAAGATACTTATTTGAGCATTTATTAAATTGATAACGAGATCATCATTTTTCGCAGCTCCTCCTCACGTCCGTTTACCACGTCAGTACGAGGACGGCCTGCTGTTCGAGCAGGGCGAAACGATCAGACTGAAGGCCACCAACGGTGGCCGACCTCCCCCTAGCATAACCTGGTACCACAACGGCGAGATCATCATCGTCGACGATCGACATCACTTCGAATCGATCACCGACAACGAGACGATCCTCAAGATTCAGGACGCCAAACGGAAGGATCGCGGCGAGTATTCTATCAGAGCGATCAACAAACTCGGTGAGGACGTTGCGTCCTTCTTGGTGACCGTCACAGGTAGGTAAGGTTTTTTTATTAGTTAAGTTATTATTAGCGCGTATCTTGCTCAAATGATTTTTCCTATTGATCAAACGATTTTTTTGGATATTTTTCGTGTACTTTTAATTCCCGTTGTTTAATAGCCAGTGAAAAATCATTTTTTTATGGGAGAACAGTAATCGATTTCCAGCAGAATCGGTTTCTGATTACTTTTACTATGAATGCTAGTATTAGATGAGTCATTATTGAATAATAAAAAATAAAATAAATAAATAATAATGAATAAGTTGGAAGTGTGCTTTTGTACATTGTTTATTTGATGTTTTGGCAGATCGACCGGCAGCACCTGGGAAAACAGTAGTTACGGGAACACTTGGAAAGTCAGTGACGTTAGCGTGGAGGGAGCCGGATGACGACGGCGGTTGTAAAATAGGGACTTACATCGTTGAATATTACAGAGTTCGTAAAACGTTACTTTTTTCTGGATTTTTAGGTTTCTAAATAAAAATGCTTATTTAATGTATTTGCTTTTTTAAGCTTGGCTGGGATGTGTGGTTAAAAGCAGCCACCTGCCGACAGACGACAGCAACGCTTAACGATCTTATCGAAGGCTCGGAGTACCGATTTCGCGTGAAAGCAGAAAATCCTTATGGGCTCAGCGATCCCAGCGAAGAGAGCGATGTAGTGTTTGTACCGGATCCAAAGAGAGGGTAAATATCATTTTTATATTACAATTTTAAATCAAATAATTGTTAAAAAAATTAAAAGGATACAAAAGTATTACCTTAATTACCTTATTTCTTTTCTAAATTATTTTTCTTAGAAAAATTTTTATTTAAATTGGAAAAACAGAGAAAAAATAATATTTTTTTGCGAGTAGAGTAGATAATTATTTTGATTTCGTTCAAAGAAAAAAGCTAATTTCTTTTATTTTATTTATTTTAATTCGGATCTTACTTCGGAAGGTAATTTAATGAATCTTATTATTCAAAATAGCACTTTTCCTAAAGAATAATGAGCAGCTTCCTTAAACGAAATTAAAATAATATTATTTCCTTTCAAGCAAAGTGGGATGCCATACTTTTATTGATATTGATATAAATGTAAGGCAAGACCGTGAAAAATTTCTAGTCGATACCAAGACTGTAGAAATTTAGAAAATAAATTTCTTGCTACATTTATTACGAATTGTGCAGAATTACCGAGCCGAACATGCGAGCGAAGTCGGCGAGCCAGAGGGACATTCCGCGCGGGCGCAGCGAGAGGCGCGAGGTGAGCTTTAACGAGCCCGCCCAGAGGACGCGCAGCCTGACGCGCGAGGAGGCCTCGAATCGCGACGCCATGGCCGCCTACGAGCGTACCGCCTCCTCGCAGCGGCTGGGACAGACGAGGCAGTCGCGAGCAGACAGTCGTGTCACCTTCGCCCTCGACACGACCAGCCGCGATCCCGGCGAGCCCAGGCGACAGTGGTCCAAGGAGATACTACCCCAGCCCGGTGAACTGGAGATTCGAGGTCAGATTCACTTTTTAGTTCGACTATTTGTTTGTCATTTTAAATGCTGTGTAAATTTTAGCTACGAAAAATGATTAGTTTTGCTTTTACTAGAAAAGAGTCAGGAATTTGGGTTACACAATTTTCATGAAATTTTATAGCTCAAGTTTTGTTATAATATACAATCATGTATGGTACATTACTTTAACAATTTAAAGTGGTATATTTCATTGCATTTTTTTTAACTTCTATAATTTCTTTAGTTATAATAAACAAGAGTTTTCCAAAAGTGTACAAAAATCAGTGATTAGAGTTAAATGATGGGATAATTCAGATGTTGCATGGAAAATAAAATAATATTTTATTAACTAACTTGTAAATTTTATATAAGTGTTAAATTAAAAAAAGAATTCTTATTCTGTCTGACGGATTTAAGACTTTTTCATTTAAAATCTCATTGGTATGCTTAAAACACAGAAGTAGTAACAGACCAGATCCTGCAAGACACGCTCTTTCTTATCTTTTCCTCAAAGTAGAAAAGTTCTCTAAGTTATGAGATCAACACATGTTTTAATATGTTTCTTCAAAAGTTAGTAGTATTTAACAATTGAAATTGTTTAACAATTTGTAGTTTTAACAATTGATTTTTCGATTCTTACTTTTGATTTTTAAAAGAAGATTATTCGACTGAACTCTTTCAAATTAAAGTTTAATTTTCTTTTCATTTTTGACGAAATTTCTACGTCTTATAGAAGATGTGTAATTATTGTCGAAAAAGGAAATGCAAACATTTTTATTTAAACAATCAAAATAAGTCTTAGTCTAAGTATAGATTTAGAATTTTTAGTATTAGGCTTACTAGTTTACCTAAAAGTAATATCCTCTATTAGTCAGAAATGATGTGATAAATAAGAATTAAGATTATAACCAAAGTACACACTAAACTCTTAAACAGCATTTATCCAATGAATCCCTCCACCGAAACTTAAAAAAAAATGAAAAATTCCAGGACGAGCCACATCACCGCAGACAGCAGTGGTGATCACACCCAGCTTCGACGACACGGGCGGCTCGCCCTCCTACCTGGTCTCCCGCTCGCGCTCGGTGTCCTTCTCGCGGGAGCACAGCCCCTCGCCGCTGATGCTCGAGGAGACGACGGAGATCGCGATCAAGGAGACGGTGGAGAGCATGAGCCTGAGGTCCCACCTGAGCCCGCCGCGGACGCCGCGCCGGCGGCGCAGCAGCGGCGAGAACGCGAGCCTGCGCCAACTGCGCCGCGACGACCAGCAGAGCAACATGCTCCACGGCAGCTCCGAGTTCATGCTGGTGCTCTACCCGGGCGAGGAGGACGGCAGGCAGCACGAGGCCGAGCGCATCGAGAAGGAGTCCGAAGCTATGAGGAGGGACAGCCGGTCTTCCAAAGGTTGCCATTTTTTCTTGCTCTTGTGTTTAGTTTTTTTTTTACTCTGTGTCGTCGCTATCTAACGGAATAAAGGTTGCGGCATATTTTGTTAACAAGCAAAAGCACATTTCAGTGTTTTTCAATAAAAACTAGTACGATTCCCATTTGCTACCAGGAAAAGTGCATTTTGAAATATATTCGCTAAAGAAAGCATATTTCAAACAGCACATTTTACGGTATTTCCGTGAAAAAAGCTCTTTCGAAACGTGCTTTACTTCGTGGAGAAACTTCCAATAGAGCTTTTTTGAGCTTTAGCGCAACTTTACGAAAAAAATTTCCCAGTGTAGATATGCTCGATATGTCAACTGTAATTCGTGTCATTGGGAGCTTAAAAAGAAAGGACTTATGATAAATAAAAGCTTAAAAGGCGATAGATTTTGGAACGCTTAACGAATATAGAGGATTTATGATTCTTCGTCTGACCATATCTGTCTATTTCTACTGCCATTAATAGTTAAGATCATCGTTTCAGTAGGTACAGACAGCTTGTGGTAAATTCGTAACATATTATGTTACTTTATTTTGAAATAAGAAACAGTGAATAAAATTTAACAACTGATTTTGTAGATCTCGCGCAGCAATGCTTAAAAGCTCTCTAAGGCTTGCAACCAGTGCTGCAAATATTTAGCAATCGCTTACAGCGCTACAAAATAATAAAATTTTGTTTTTACTTTTCCGCATGCTTATACAAAATTGCCTCGCAACAAAAACGCTCATTACTAACAGCCAAACTATTATCCCTCCAAAACCAAGGCTCTCGTTCCGCAGAGGGGCAGACGGCAGTGGAAGCTCCCGAAGACTTCGACGAGGAGGACCTGGTAGCCCCGCCGATGTCGCTCTCCCTACCGGAGCTCTTCAGCGCCGAGCACCAGATCGTGGAGACGCTGCGCGAGGCCGTCAGCTCCACCGAGCTCCTGCACGAGCGGGCGATGGAGCGCTTCTACCGGGCGGTCGAGGCGGAGAAGTCCGCCGAGCAGGCCGGTCGTCGCGCCGGCTCCCAGCCACCGGCCCCCAGCCCCGACGGCCAGCAGCAGCAGCGCTACCCGCTGTTCGGCGGGCGCGGGCGCCCGATCCGCCGGCGGCTGTCCAACGCCAGCGAGCGGCAGTGGCAGGCGAGGCGCGACCGGCGCCGCTCCAGCGAGGGCCAGGTGAGGACGTCGACGCTGCGGGTGCCGTCGCCGGGGCTGGGCGCTCCCCTTCAGAACGTCTCGTCCGACCCGAATCTGCCGACCAGCGACGAGGCGCTGGCGCCGAAGAAGGCGGAGCAGCAGCAGTGGCCGGTGGGCGGGCCCGCCGCCCTCGCCGACAGCGCCGAGCGCCTGCGCAGGTGGCACGAGCCCGGCATCGATCTCAGCAACGAGGAGGCCGTCGCCAGGATGATCGACAAGGAGAACTCGCAGAACAGGGAGAGGGAGGAGCTGCTCAAGCTGCCCGATTCCGTCAAAGTAAAGCTTTATTTCTACACATTATTTAACTATACGAGATATCTGCTGCATCATTGCAGGTCTTAGTTAAAATTATAAAATTAAGGAGGGGAATTTGTATCGTCGCTGAGTATTTAAAAGTCATTTTTTAGATTAAAAGAATTCATCTGTAAACCCAAAAGGAAATTTTAAAATACAAGGGTTTTTCGCGATGCCTCGTAATTAATACGTATAAGTAGAAACAGACGAGTCCGGTAAGGCATGTGCAATTATTCGTTTAGTTAAGGAGATTAAGTTTTTTTATGAATTCTGCAGGTGATTTTAAGTGTTATGCGATCATTTTAAATATTTAATTTGATGGGCATCATAGTTTTTTTATGGTGTCGCGTAGTAATACGTATAAGTAGTAACAGGCGAGTACGGTACGGCATATTCAATTTTTCATCCTATTAAGGAGATTAGGTTTTTTATGAATTCTGCAGGTGATTTTAAGTTTTCTATGACGAATTTAAATATTTTATTTGATATTTAACTGATGGGCAACGTCGTTTTTTCATGGTGACCCGTAGTAATACGTATAAGTAGAAACAGTCGAGTACGGGAAGGCATCTGCAATTTTCTTATTTTTGATCATTTAAATAATGGTGGGGTTACTCTTTCAATGTAATTACAAATCTCTTTCAAATAATTGACTTTACTATCACTCCTTACTCAAAATTATAATTTACTAACTGTATGAATTTACTACAGTTCGAGGAAGAAAGAAATACTCAATAATGTCAAAATAAATAAATAACCAGACGTTTTAATTTTCTCGATGACCCTCCAATTTACGTAATTTCACTAATTTCAGGAAACATTAAAAGTGGAGGAAGAATACGACGAGGTGGCACCGGACACTGGCGAGATCCTCGCGGAGGACAGCGTAGAGACGTCGGGAGTATCCTCGGAGGCCGAGAGCACCGACAGCGAGGACCTGAAGCAGCTGAAGGCCAGGATAATGGCCATCCCCGTGTTGGAGGAAGAGGACACCTACCACCCGCGCGGTCGCATGATCATGCACGCGGAACCCGACGTACCGCCACCGGTGCCACCCCACAGAGTGCCGCCCGTCGACGTGACGCCGTCGGTGCCGGAGAGAAGTCTCTCACCGACCAGCTTGACCCCCGCCTCTTCCAACAGCGCCATCGTGCCCAAGTCGATACTGAAGAAACGCACCGAGACTGAACCAGTTCCCGTCAATCAGTTCGGGCGACCCATACCCCCGGAGAAACCCGTACGAAAGTCTCTGTCTGCTTACGATGATTCTGCTTTTACTTTTGACACGAGGTATTTTATTACTTTGACATCTTTTTTTTAAATTTGTTAAGAAACTGATAGTTAATGAAGTGTAATGATGCATAGTTCACGATATAACAAATTATTTGAATTAAAACTGATTCTTAGAAAATTTCGGGACAGATTGTATGAAAATTGTTTAAAGAAATGTTCCATTTTTTCTAAATATTGAATTGAATTGAATTCTTGTTATATGATTTTTTTTTGTTAAATCATTATTTATTTCTTCAATTAATTTCTTTTTTGTAACCAAAAGCTTTGCATTATCTTCTTGAACATTCATGTTAGGTGGTATGTTAAATTACACTTTTCTGTAAATTTCATGATTGTCATTAATCTATTTCAATTTCTTCAATTGCGTTACGACATATACTAAAAAACATTTCTATTCTTTCAGTGATAAATCCTTGTCAAATCTGGACTTTAATGAAATTACTCCTACGGTGGAGACCAAACCTGAACCTACACCACTACCCTCGAGTCCACCCCCCGTCGCCCCTGCGAACGAAGCCGACGTCGACGAAGAAGCAGTCATATCCGCAGGAGAAGCAGCAGTGAGCAAACGAAGGCAGATGAGAGGCACAAAAGTTCCGTCGGTCGAAGAAGTCGAGCAACTCCAAGAGGAGAAGATGGCGGTAGTGAGCCACTACACGGAACTCGTCCAGCAATATTCCCACCCAGATTTCCGTCAGCGTTCCCTCAGCCGCGACAGAGATTCCAGACGCTACGAGAGTCCCTCCGACTCGTCCAGAGTCTCCTCCCCGATCCAGAACCAGAGCCCATCGTCCACCCCCCAGAAGGAGCGGCTACCCGTGACCCCCGGCAAGATCATCCAACCCATCTCACCAGTCTCCTTCCAACCCCTGATCCCAGCCAAGATCATCACGCCAATACCACCGGTGATACCCTCCACGCCCATCCAGCGGGCCAGGCCCATAAAGCCGTCGGAGCACAAGTCCAGGCGGGGCAGCTTGACCAACTCCAACGGCGTGGAGCCGGATGCAGCCGTCCCTCGCGGCCGCACCAGGAAGCAAGAGCCCGCGGACCAGCCCCAGAGGACGCGGAAGACCAGCGTCAGCGACTCCCGCAGCTCCACGCCGACGCGACGGCGAGCCGACAGCCGTCCACCCTCGCGGAACGAGTCCCCCATGCCGCGGTCCAGGAACGTGTCCCGGGACCGCGGCTCCTCCGTCGCCGGCTCGCGGTCCTCCTCCCGGACCAGGACCGGGGCCAGCGACTCCCGCGCCGCCAGACCCAAGACCACCAGCCGGCCCTCCTCCAGGTCCAGCTCGAAGGACCGCTCGCGCGCCAACACCCCCACGGAGGCGAAGATGGAGCGGCTGCAGCGAGCCCTGGACGGGAAGCGGGACCGCATGCGCCGCGCCTCCACCAAGGACGAGGCGAGGCGCGAGGAGGCGGAGGTCAGGAACCACCTGCTCAACACGGAGGCCGAGAGGAAGGTCCGCACGACCTTCAGCTACGTCACCGACGTGGGACTCCTCCTCGCCGCGGCCTACGTGTACCTCTTCAAGAGGGAGATCCTGGCGGTTCCCATCATCGGCCTGCTGCTCTATCGCTACATACAGCAGGAGATCAGTGGCTGGATGCCCGCCTGGTGGAGGCACCAGAATCAGAGACGTTGACGGTGACGCTGGTGCGCGCGCGATCATTGAATCTTTTTTTTCTGTTCTTTCCACGTTGTTTATTATTATTTTTTTCTTTTCTTTTTTTTTTTAAAGGAGAATGTTAAGAAGGTACTGACACGCATTGGCCCCAGTTGATGTTTCGTTTTTTGTACTTTTCCTAAAGTTTTTTTTTCTTTCTCTTCTTTCGTTTTTTTTTTAATTAGGGATTACGAGATTTTTTGTTAAGCTGGTTTTTTATGTGAAAAAAATGCCCGAAGTGTCCACTTTTGTTGGTTTTCTGACTTGCAGATCTTCTCTCGACGCCGACGGGAGAATTTTTGAAATTGATTTAATCTTCAGCGTCCATAGTCCTGTCTCATGGAGTATTTGTACTTTAGACACGCGTAGACCAAATTTAGCTCGTCTTTTAACATCCTCTTTTAATACAGTTAAAAATTTTAAATTCATACGAATATTGTTGTTATGTAAGGATTGCTTGAATGAGTTTCTAAGAATACCAGCTTTTACGACCATATGAATTTTCGGTTGTCTTTGGTAATTAATTGTTATACTACAGACGTCAAAATGGATATTATCCAATTTGGAGGATTTTACCATTTTTCATGTGCATTCGAAAATAATTAATGAACGATCTTTCTTTTAAAAATTCAAATGTTTATAATATTGTTAGTTATTAATACAATTCGACTTTAAAGATAATCGCCTTTTCTTGGAAACAGTTTACGTTCCAATTATGTTTTCTGCATATTAAATGTTTATGATTGTTGAAAGTCCCCGAGGAACCAATGGATATAAAAAGAATATACAAAAATATATTAATGTTATTTATAATATATTTATAACAAAAGGATCGTGATTATATTTAATTTTATAACATGTAAGTCCGAATGCAAATATATAACTGATCATTCAAATAATAAATTATTACTTAAAAATGTTGTACAATGAATTTTTTTTATTATTGAGTTTTACCTACCGCACACGATAGCATCTCATGTAAAAGTTATAAGAACAGATTTGTCCTCTTTGTAAACGTGGACAGATTGTAGATATTCTGAAAAATGAAAAAAGTAATAGTATTCTTTTATATAAAGGAAACACTTAGAAAAAGGTTACTTTTATAGTGATGTATATTTCAAATGTAAATATGATTATTTGACACATTTGAGTCGGTAAGTAGACACAGACGGGTTTAGTAAGACATCGATTTTTAATGCAGCTATTAAATATTTCTCTTAATTCTGATAAAGTGACTAAATTTATTTGATTGAAAAGCTTACATTTTCAGAGTTAAAATATCTGTAATAGATATTCAATTTAAATTATTAATTAATTTGGCATTGACCTAATAAATATTGCCTTATACTGAAAAGTCATGTCGAAAAAATAAAATTTTCGGTATTTTCTAAGAAATCGCTATTCTTATCTGATAATACCTAATTGTTATTGAATAATTATTGTTACTGCAATTTATATAAAATTTAACAACACATTTTTTCATTTATCATATATGTCCATCTGCAAGAAGCAAGAACTGCTATTAGCTAAATTCTCTTACTCTGCTGTTTTAAATGTATGTGTAACTTACACTAAATTTGCTTAATTAATTTCACTAAATCACTGCATTAGATTTTTATTTCAAATTAAAATTTTTACACCAACGTGTACATATACATACACACCCAGGCTAATAAATCCAACATTATTCGAATCGTCAACTCCTCAAAAAGAGAAAAAAATAGCGTTTCCGCGAAAAGCAATAAATCTCATCCCCGTCCCCCCGATAAGTTTAATTAGTTTCACCTCCCGGTTCAACGCAGAGTCTCGAGCTCTGCCTTCCCGATCCCGCGGCATCTCACGAAGCCCGCGTGTCGCCTCCGCGGGTGCCGCTCTCTCGCGGTAAAAAGTCGAGCGCTCGCAGTCGCCGCTCCCGAAAAACGAGAGAGGACTCCGCGGCGGCGCGCTCGGGACCCCCGCTCGCGCGCGAGAAATAAAAAAGCGAGGAAAAAGCGGAGGTCGGGGCGCGGCGGCGAGCGAGAGAGAGAAGGACGCGGCGCACGCACGCACGGCCGACGCTTTTAGACCGGAGCTCCGGAGCTGCGGCGGCCGGTGGTAGCGGCGGCTCTCGCGCCGTCCCGCGCCGCGCTTATTCCGTGGCGCGGCTCGCCCGCTGCACACGAGCGTCGGCCGCCCCCCCTTCGCCTCCGCCCCTCGGCTCCGCGGCCTCCCCCCACGGCAGGGGACAACACCAGACGCAGGAAGGAAGCCGCCGCGGGCGCGAAAGAGAGAGACGGAACGAGATAGAGCGAGAAAGAGAGAGAGAGAGAGACAGAGAGATAGAGAGAGCGAGAAAGGGAGAGAGAGAGAGACACGGAAGAGAGAAAGAGAGCGCGCAGTGTTTTCGGTCCCCCGTGTGGTGTCAGTGCCGCGGCGCGTGGCCGCAGTCATGACGAGCCGGCCGTCGAGCAGCTAAGGCGACCGACGCATGTCCAAGGAGCGACGAGAGCTGCGCGGAGGGATGACCCTAACAGGTAAGCCCCCGCGCCGCCGGAGAAAAATCGGACTTTATTTTTGGAGAGTGTATTTCGCGAGCGGTCCGCCTCGCCCCCCGCGAGCGCGCGCCTACGTGTGCGTGTTTTGACTTTGCGCGCGGGCGCGCGCGCGCCAGCGGGCACGACCGCTCTCGAGTGGAAGTGGGTTATGGTAATCGCATTCCGAGATCCCGCGACCGCGTGTATCCCAATTTTTTGCCCATCTCGATTTGTACTTGCGCGTCGATCGTTATTACACTTTTTTACGTTCGGCGCGTCGACGTAAAGATCGAAGGCTGCGACTTATTTATTTATTTTTTTTGGTCGGTCGTTCGGTCGTGTCGTTACAGCGATTCGTCGCTTCCGCCTTGGAAGTGGTGCCGTGGATTATTCAACGGTCGGTGGGACGCCGGGCGAACGACTATTTCGTTGCGGCGATAATTCAACGGCGCGGCTGCGAACAATAAACTTAGAAGCGCACACTTGGATGTAATTCAAGTTCCAACCGCGAACCATTAATCCTTCGCTAAAATTATCAGTTTTTACTTCCAAGTACGTCGCGCTAAATTTACCCCCTCGCGGCGGAAAAATTCGCGCGCGGCGAGGTGAAACATCGGTGCGATCGGTAACGGAGGGGAGCCAGGTGTGCCGGTCGATCCGCGCACTATAAAAAAAAAAAAAGAAAAAAAGAAGAGATAGAGAGAAAGAAAAAAGCGGAAAAGATTTGGAGCGCGCCAGTGTCATTGTCGTTATTTTCGTGCGCGAGCACGCGGAGGGTCCGCTCCCTTCGGCGCGGGGGGGCATCGCGGCGGTGCCGGGACGAAAAATGCGCGGGGCGGAAGAGGCGCGCGCGAGTCTTGCCAAACGGATGGAAATAGGCCAGTTGCTCGGTAATCGGGGATAAATAAGCCAGCGCGCGAGCGCGAGATGATCGTTTCTTTTTTTGACAATTGGAGCGCCGCAGGCCCCCTCCCCCCGATTCGAATCGCCGCGCCGGAGGTGCCCGATTCCTCAGCGGGGGGATGGGGGATCGAGCCGTTGGATGCGACGCCCCAGGTGCACGGGCGCTGCTTCCTCGACGGTGGTAGCCCAGCTTCGACTGCGCGGTTCACTCGGCGGCGGTATTTTTAGAGGCGCCGGTTCGCCAGATACGCGCACATTTACAAAGCCGAGCTCGCGGGCTTGTGTACGTATTTACCTGCTCGGATGGATGGATTTTCGGTGAAAACAAGAGCGCGGAAACCTTGCGATTTACTTTTCGCGCACTAAGGAATGAGCCAAGATGCTTGGAAATGAGAAGATCCGATGAGTTTTGCCGACGGTGGAGATTTGGTGTCAATGGTCTAAGGGTGATATTTGTTGATTCCGCGATCGAATTTAGGATGCCTGCCAATGAATTACAGTGTTTTTCTTTGTTGCAAATTGAGCCGGGTTAGCCTGTCTTATTATACGTTGAGGGTCGTGTTCTCACGTTTAATTGCAATTAGGTTGATATTTATTGGGCTATTTGTCATTGTGGTCAAGCTAAATTTCATATGCCTTTATTCGCGGGAAATAATTGTGAGCATCAAAATATTTACACGTTCGATTTATTAGAGCAAAAGTCGGTTACATTTATGATTTCTGAATTAAAAATTTCAATGTCGGGCTTTTAAGTTAGTTGCCAAAAAGACTTGTTTTGTGCTTATTATTAGATTTACGCGTAAACATGAAAAATGCGTTTTAAAATGTTGGCTATTATATCTTTAAATGGACGTTGAATATTGTTCGAATATTTTTACATTCTATTTTATAATTTCCTCTTGGAAATACGAATACAATTATTGCAATCAATAAAGAGATATGAAAAAAAAGTTGGGTATAATTGCCAACATTGCTTTGCCCACTGGTTCTTACCAACGAAATTTTAACGTTTAACTCATGTATTATATAACTAATGTTTATTTTATTGGCGAAATGAAAGGAATGATCGAATTGAAGTTAAATAAAAATGAGAGAAGCCACAGATTCATTTTAATTAGTATTTAAATACTTGAAGTTTCAAATTTTAATCAACAGCGACTAAAATTACAAGAAGCAAAACGAAAAAATAAAAAATATTCAAAGTAGTATTGTTTATTTCAAAAGCAACTCAAAACGTTTTATTCGGAGGTTAAAAAAAGTTACGTAGTTTCACTCACTTCCCTATCCTAGTAGAAAATCGACCATAAATTATGGCCAACTATGGTTAATCTCCTTCTAAATTAAGCATTTCTGGCCAACTTCTACCAATTCATGGTTAATTTCTTCCAAGGGTACCCATCGCATTAATTTCGTAAAAATCGATTAGCTCTGACGGAAAAAATTACTTTCAGATCGCGCTTCCAGAGCGGAGGGCTCGCCATGGGAGGAGAGCGAGGACGTCGCCCTGGAGGCGCGCTGCCGCGCGGGCGAGGATCTACTGCTGACGGTCAACTTACTCGCCACCGTCAATCCGGAAGATTACAAATTCGAACTGTAAGTTTTCTCGGTAATGTGCCCGTGGTCCCCTGATAGTTAAGCCAACAGGGCCAAAGAAACATCCTCGATTGAGGAATGGATATTTGCACGATTTTAGCGAGATAAAGAGAATTCGTAGTCATTGGAAAAGTGTTTAGTACAATAATTACTATGTTTTCTATCAGTAGCAGAGCAGAATAGTCCCGTGAGAAAAATTATTACGTTGTTGCGTGAAAATATACAGCCATAAGGTTGAGTTAGTGAAAATGCAGTTCAATTAGAGAAATTTCACTAAAAATTAGAGGAAACGGTTCCAGCATACATTGATTAATGGAGCAATCCATTAAATTTTCATTAAATTTAGTCGTTTTTCATAGATTCCATTTCAGAGGGTATAATGTTCAATACAAATTAAAACTTTGTTTGTGCAGCACAGTAATTTTTCTCGTATAGTACTTGTCTGCCCCATTGCTAGAAAACAATAATTTTTGCTAAATCACTTTCCTCTGTGTAGGCATGAAATCGGTACATTGATTGAATTAGTGCCTACATTTTGCGTCGAAGATTGATTTATTAAAATCTGAAGTGTCTAGGAATCCTTGGTGGTTGATGTTGTTTTGACACTATTTGTGCTACCCTCTGTAAAGGTTTTCAACGTTACTGTTAGAAGAAAATCTTTAAATATATTTTTGCTCAATTATGTAACATCAATTTATTTCTAACAAGAGAATGGTACATTTTAAATTGAGATGACGTGCATATAATTACTGATTAATATTAAAAGTGGGAATGGCATAATGCAGTTACAATACTGTAGATAACTACTTATCAAAGTCTATTGCTAATTTTGCAGATTACGTTTAAGTAGTTCAATACCGGATCGGCGAGACAACCGAATTATTTATACGATAATTAATCTTAGCTCATTAGAAATCCGCTTAATTTTTTACTGTCAGTTGTCATAAGCATAATAAAATATCGATATGATTAGTTAGACTTTATATGTAAACGCCAATTTTGAACAGAATTATATTGTGTTTATGTAAGTAAAAACCAAAGCAGTAGTAATGTTCCCTACCACAGATAGGAATTTTTATTGCTTTATTTTTATTGCCAAATTGAAATATACGATATAATCTAATCAAAACATTACTGTTGCTATTATTGCTATATTAACACGCTGCTATTATTTTATCATAGTTCAATTACTACTTAGCATTCGTTTAAGTAGTTCAAGTACGAAATGGTAAGGCAAGACATTTCTGTACTTTTGTCCAGTTATTGTTCAATTTATTTAGCGAAAGCTAATTTTTCTATGACATTAATTAGTAATAATATGACTTTATAAACTTTTATTTATACAATTAGTAATTAAAATTCCGCACAATAAAAGGTGTTATTTTTCATTTAGGGATTATTAAGAATCACAGATCTGTTCAAAATTGTTGCAGCTGTATCATCCAATTAATTTTATTCCATACTCATAATATGGTTACAGTTTTTATTGTTAAACAAAATTAAGAAAACTCGTATATTACAGAATTAAGGCAAATAATTGCATTGTCTTACCCATCTATACTCGAACTACTTAAAATACATTCAGCAAGGTCTTTTACCGCTGAAAATTATTATAATAAATTGGAGATTGTTATAATAAATGGAGCGATGTTTCCTCTTCATTCATACTTCAACTTTCAATACAAGAAAATCATAATACACAGATTTCAAAATGATATACCTTCAAAATTATGTAAACAAGCGATAATCAAGTAGTAAGAGATGATAAATTTTCAAGTAGATACATTGGTTCAAATTAAATAGTATAATACCACTGTCATAGTTGAAAATGCAATTTCAAATATTAAAGGTGTCATATATTTGTCCATGCCATTTGAATAATTCTGGATAAGATGTTCTAAAAATGACTAGGTTGCCTGACCACCAAAAGCACACTTTTCCTTCTCCTAAGACCATAAACTCCCCCGCCCGACGTTGCTTTAACTTCCCACCGTCGCAAATCATTCTGCAGACCGCGCGCCTCGCCGCCGGCGACTTGGTCGATAAAACCGGCCTCCTGCAAGAGAAAAAAAAAGGAGAGACCGGCATCGGGGCTCACCTGGTGGCGCGGCGCTCGCGTCCCGCTTTCCTCCGCTCGCGCCGCTGCCAAGGATCGACGCCGGCTAGGTGTTATTTCAGGCCGGCGTCAACTTAATTTCGCGAGGTCGGAATTATTCTCGTCGCGTCATCTCGCAGTCGCTCCGCCGCGGCTCCCAATGCCAGGGACGCGGCGGCGGCCCCCCTCGCGACCTTCTCCCCCCGCCGGCGAAATCGGCGCGTCCGCTCCAGCGGCTCCCGCGAGGCTCTCGCGGCGCCGGGAGGTGAAAAATCGGGAGCAGCGCCGGGTTACGAGAGCCGCGCGCCGATTACGAAAGGCGCGGCTAAATTCGACGCGGCGGGCTATATCGCGGGAGATTCCGACGGGAGACGCGCGCGAGAATTGCGCGTTTTCGCGCAAATTCGGACGGGGAGCGTGAAATGCTTTATTTGCGGCTCTGAGCGATGGTTTCGTTGGTATTGGCCGTGGTTTTTGTATTGGGATTAGTTTTGTTGGTGTCGATACGTTGAAACGCTAATGCTGATTACAATCGGTATTTGGCGGTTTACTAACGCTTTAAAGTATAATAAAACTGTATGTCGAAAACTAACAGTTTTTATCAATTAAAAATTATTAAAAGTTAATTAAAGCAGTAGAGAAATCGATTAAATTTCAATTTATTTTAATACATTTCTATAATTTTTATCCGGCAGGGTTACGATGCAATTAAAATATTTATGCAGGAATAAGTAGAAAAGGTAGGGTACGGTAAGACGCGATACTTAAAATTTCTATTACAATTCGAATTATTTTGTTTGATGTTTATGGTTTCCGATACTAGAAATATTTTAAAAATGTAGTGGTCTCAGGTTTATTAGTATTGATTGTGTGCCAAATTAACTGAAAATGTTGTACTACGTACCCCGCGCTATTGGATATTAATATTCAAATATAAATAAAGCAAACGTAAAATCACTGTGCTGCATCTGTTTTATATTCATTCATGAAGTCGTTGGTAATGGATTGAGTCATTACGTAATTAAGAAGGAAAAATGTAAAAATTAAATTGCTATTACAAAGAAATGCAGTTAATTGCATTAGAAATTATTTTAGAAATTATTGGTGAAAGGAAGAATATTTCCTTTTGCTGATATAAAGGACACATAGCCCTTTGGTTTTTTAATATAAAAAAATGTAATTTAGAGCAGTAGGCATTTTTAATAGACGGTGAAGCAAACGTCACTCAAAAATAGTGATCGCTTGGTCACTTCAAGGTTAATATTCCGGAAACTTCCCGAACTTCATTAGCTACGACTGTGACTAGAGCTTTAAAAATAATTTCCTTCAAAAATTGTTTTTGAAACCGATTTTAAACATTTATACGTGCACCGCTTATCTTTCATTCGGCATTAATTAATTTTTTTTTTACTGAAAAGGACTCATGAAAAATCAATTGTTTAAAAACCTACTTTTGTTACAGAAAATTAAACTTTTCATTGCACCCATGCATCCAAATAAAACAGTACCATTGATCGTAATACAAATCACGAGAAAGTGAGAGTACACAATTGGATAAGTCAATCAAAGTGTAACAAGGAGTGCCGTAACGCAAATATCATTGGCAATAAAGAGTAGATCGCGACGTAATGGTGCGCGCCTGCATCGCGATATGAACGCCAATAAAATTTTTTCAAGTTCAAAAGCCCGTGACGTCGCGCGTCTAGCGGTTCTTGACCCATTTTGTGCGCGCCAGGGCGAGCTTTGAGCTTGCGCAGCCAAGCGGCTCGCGGAGATTAGGTGCGACCGAAAAATCTCTCGTAAATAAAGTTACGAATCAAGTGTAACTCTTAACTGTTCAATCATTTCGTTAAGTTTACGAGTTTTGAGATTTAATTATATTATTATCTAAACAATAAATGGCGTATCTTTAAAAAAAAACTCAGATTAGTTTTAGGTAAAATATAATATTATTAAAAAAACATTGTTTAATAATATTTTTAATTAATCGAATCAAATAAATAATTCATTATAAATAATTAGTTAAAAATCTTTTTTAATAAATTAACGAGCATCTCATTGTAGCTTTCGCCGAAAGGTTTTATTTTTGTAAACATGTTAAAATAACATTTTATTACCACTGTTAAGTACTTCTTGACACCGTTAAAACAATCACAGCGACGCGTCCAACCAGCCGTAATTTACCCGTCATTATCTCTCGACGTTCAATGCCAACTTTCTCCGCGCGCGCGCTGACGCAAAGGCAGAAAAGCCCCGAATTCTCCAACAATCGCTTAAAAAAAGCTCCGTCCAAAAATACCGTCGATAATTTCGCGGCGATCCGTCGTAAAATCGCCGATCGGCCCGAGAGGAGCTCGATTCGCGCGGGAGAGAAGCGCAGCAGCGGCTTGGAAATAGGCCGGGGCTGTTTGGTGGCGCGGCGCGCGCGCCGCAGCCGCCGCCTCGTCGCGAGCTTCTTCGGCGTCTTCGCCGTCGAGCTTTATTGTGACGTTTCGGCCGCGCGTCGCGACGCCTCGCGATCGCTCTGTTCGCGTGTCACCGCCTCCCTCTCTCCTCCACCTCCGTCTCTCTCTCTCTCTCTCTTTTTCTTTCTTCGTCGCGTCGTCTCGTCCTCGCGCCTCTTTTTTTTCGTCGCTCGCCATTTTTGCAAAGTGACGCGGTTTTAAAGTCGCGCGAGTTCCACGCGGGAGTGTACGACGCGAAGTGCGCGTGAAAGTTACTGGGCTTTTAAGGCCGAGCGGCTAAAAAAGAGCAAGGGAACAGCCTGGCGAAAATTTATTAATAACGCTATTATTTGGAGGCGCGAGCTTTTTTTCCCGCGCTGGTGAACGAGTGTGTTCGCGTGTGTGGGTGAGTGCGCCGACGAAGCCGCCATGGAGCGCCGGGAGGGCGCGAGGGCCGCCGGTGCCTACGCGAGTGCGAGCCTCGTGAAGGGCATGCGAGGGCTTCGGTGGGCTTGACGAGGTAGCCCAGCGCCGAGGACGAGACATGGGAAGTCAATGCTGCAAATGCGACAAGGAGAAAAAGTACTACGTCGTCAGCACTAAGAGGAGAACGTCATACCGGTAAAGAATCGGTTTCCCTCTCACTGCCAATATCATTACTACTACCACTATCACAATCACAATCACAATCACAATCACAATCACAATCACAATCACAATCACAATCACAATCACAATCACTATCACCGTTTCTCACTATCTCTATCGCTATCACTGACACTATTATCCATGATCAATATCACTACCAAAACCTAGGGTTGTGAACACTTGAAAAATACATATAGGAAAGAGAAAAATCTGTTATTGATTGTAACTAGAATAAATTTTCGGTTAAAGATATGGTGGTCGTTATTATCGTAAGAGCAAACTTTTTCAATTGAGAGGCAATAATTGACAAAAGATTGAACGGATCAAACTTTGGTTAATCTAACTGTTAATCATGACATAAGACTTTGGCAAATACTAGTCGTTATTATTAGACTACAAAAGGTATTTCGGTCATTTTTATCTTTTATAAATAATGAGCTGTAATTTTGGTTAATTTCCAATTTGATTTTTTCGAGTTGAAAATAGGATTACTGCAATTGCCTGTAATAATAAACAAAGTTGCTCATAATAGAGAAAAAAGTAGATATTTAGAGGAAGCGGGGAAACGTTAAACCCGTCTGGTAATGTAGGTCATGGTCGTACATTGATTAGAAATAACTATTTGGAAGATTTTGTAAAATAACCTGAAATTTAAATATTCTTTCGGGAAAAAATATGCTAAATATTTATTTATATAAATTATTACTTCCGAGACTAATATTCATTTCGGAAATAGAGATTGTAAAAAAGACAAATCTAATGAATTCATTGAAAGAGTTTCGAAATCTTTCTTATTTATGCAATATTTTTTCATTCAGAACTTGTATTAAAGAAACACTAATTCCATTGAAAAATTATAAAAATTAAATTTAAACATCCATCGATATCAAATACAATAACAAACGATTAGGTCGATTTAAATACGAAGAAAAAAAAGATAACAAATAACGAACGGTAAAAAGAAAAAAAGCTGTGTGGAATTAAAAGTAATGCATCGATGTAAGCGCATTGACGTAAGTAACCGAGGCTCTCCACGTGCACTGTAGGGGTTGTGCGTGTGCGCAATCATGTGAAAGAGAAAATTCGTTCACCGGGCGCGCGTTGATCTAGAAATATCGCTAACACTAACGCGCGCGATTCTTACTCGCTACCGCGTAAAGCTGACGTAAGCTCGCAGCTTTATAACCACCGTGATATAACGAACGAGACGCGTGTCCGATGATCCCGAGAAGTTTAATCGCTTACATTTTGATAAATTAAATTGAAAATTCATTTCTAGAATGATTATAACATTATTTTTTATTCAATGTTTTGCAATATTGATTTAATGCAGTAAATGAAGCAATAAAGTCGTGAAAACATTATTAATTTGATGGTCCCAGGATCATATCGCTGCCTCTAACGAAGAAAAGCACATTTCAAAAAAGGCCTATTTTAATTTGCTGTTTTTAAAGCAA
>UXGC01001058.1:0-37243 GCA_900480045.1 Eurytoma adleriae
TATTGTGAAGGGCACCACAAAGCGATTTTTTCGTAAATTTGTTTGGTTTTTAAATAATCAAGGAAATATCGTTGCCGGTATTGCAGATTCCTAATCACAAGTTTTCATCCCGTTAATATTTATATTGCATTATTTTTAATTTTAATTCATAATTTTCAAATTATTATATTCAATGAGTTATTAAAAATATGCATCGTACTCAAGATATGAGGCAGAATTATTGTAGTCTTTGATTTAGCTTGGGAACGAAATGTATTAAATATGCGTATATCTTTGAAAAATAATAAAATTATGAGATCGATTTAATAAACAAATAAGTATGTAAGCTGTGCTTTTATCGATTAATTTTATTCTCCTTTTAGTGTACAATTACCAATTTATTATTAATTTAATTTATCATAGTGATATCATTAGTCTAGTTTTCATTTTTAATTCCAATTTTCAGATTAAATAAAAAATTAGTGAAGCATGTATATTAAAATAATATTTCAATTTATAGTTCCAATTTGGTTTACTCCATGGAACTGGAATCGGCAAAATCCCGCTTTCCATTCATCAATTACAATTGCATCAAAATTCGAATGGTAAAAATCTATTTATTAGAACTTTTCATCATACAAAAAAACCTTATGGAGAGAATAGTGACGCTACTATTTGCGCAACTAATAGCACAATACGAAAAGTAAAGCTACTTTTTGCGCTATCTAATAAATTAGTGACGCTAGTTTTTGCGCAACTAATAGAGCTGCTATTAGTAGTATTTTCTTCTACTTAAAAAAAAATTTTTGAATATATTTATTTAATATTAATCGCATTATTAGTTGCACAAATAGTGGGGTCACTCTATCAGTTGTACTATTAGCTGCGCAAAAAGTAGCGTCACTATTTCTCTTGATAAGATGACGCTAAAAGTTTCGCAAGTTCTGCTTCGGATAAGTTAAGGAAAGTTCAATTCCTATATGACGAAAAAGTTTAAATTGACAGATTTTTGTCATTCAAATTTTATTATAATTTGCTTTTTTCTAGAAATAGAGTATTTTTAATAGTTAATATTAAAATCAGTATATTTAGTTATTAACAAGTGTGAACTCCAGTATAAGAAAAATACTTCTTATAGCTCCTCTTGAGTCAAGGAAAATTGATGATTCCTTTTGCGTTTTCAAAGCTACTTTTAGTTCCCGCTGAACCCACTATTTCTTTAAAAAGGGTTCTCATTCAACGGATAAAACATAAACTGCCAACATATGGAGATGGGCCGTCTTGGCCGAATGAAAAGTTCTGCAAAGCAGTCGCACGAAAAGCATAGCATCTCTGTACATAGGTAAAAATATTATTATTATTATAGTATATTTTTATTGGCTAAACTTATGTTATACAGCCACTTATATAAAGGTAAAAATATTATATACTATATAGAGTATATCAGCACTCAGCAGCGCCCCGATTCCGGAAGCGGTGAGCGGAAGCTTCTATAGAGTTATAGAGTTAGAGTCAGAGTAGGTCATCATAGTCTACATCTCTGGTCATATAGAGTGGCGAATGCAGTGCTAGTCAGCGCATATATTTGTAGTGTTTGAAGAGAAGCTCCAGAAGGCTGCAGGACGATGTCTACTGCTATTCTTAGGTAGCAAGTTTTATGTATATATTCTCCCCGATTGTGAAAGAAAAGGATGTCACGTACGAAAGGATCGGATAAGTCCGGCAACGGCAGTAAGAGCGAACCAAGTATTTGGGTTCGAGCGATCACAGCAAATTCTGAATGGCCGGACAAGGTAAACATAACCTCGCATTTTGAATCACTCCCTCATTCTTATTATAATTAAATATAACGAGATATTACAATTAATTCATTGTTATCGTGTTACTGATACACGGAAACGTTCCTTTATAGGTGCTCTCGTTTAAGGAGCATTTTTATTTACAAGTGCAAGCCACTTCAAAGTTACATAGCTCTTTTTAAAAATAAAAATTATCATTAAAATAATTAAAGTTTACTACACAAAACAATTAAAATAAATTTTGTTCTAAAATAGGAAGAATTTTTGGATGTAATTTATTGGGCTAGACAAATTATTGGAATCATTGTTGGCATTGCTTGGGGTCTAATACCATTAAAAGGATTTCTAGGATTATTATTGTAAGTATTTTGTCTTTATAATGTTAACTGCGTGTATTCGCACATAAATCGACGTATTTTATGTGGATTTACGTGAATGTAAGACAGCTAAAGAAAGAAATACTCCTTCAATATCCACGTATATCCACGTATTTACATGAATGTTAAATTTGTGTTCTATTTGTATTATATTAATTTTAAGTTTATAACCTGCTATTCAAATAATACAATACAATATTACCACATTAATTAATTATCTAATACATCTTTTTATGTCTATAAATTTTAGATTTGTTATTGTAAATGCTGGTAGTCTTTATTTGTACTTCAGTAGTTATCAACAAATAGATGAAGAAGAATTTGGTGGTTCCTGGGAGTTAACAAAAGAAGGATTTATGACTTCATTTGCTGGATTTTTGGTAAATATTTCAATATAACTATTAAGTAATTATTTTAATTTTAAGTATTGGTCAGATGAAAAGATATATGTTTTATCAGTTATTAATGACATATTTGCATTGCAGGTAACGTGGATTATAATATACTCTGGTTTACATTTTGACTGATAAGCTCTCCTGCAATCAAGCCGCATAATGTAAAAACGATGTTTATGGTAAAATGATTTATGCATACCTTGTGACATTCCTGTACAAGAAAAAAAAAAAGATTTTTAAAAACTTTTCAATATGAACTATTTATGAGTTATTTACAGCAAATTTAATATACCATTTTTCTGAGTACATTTAAATATGCACAAATAGTTAAAATCCACAAATGTAATAATATTCACTTTTTTATTATCCAATCATAGTACGTTTGCGTCCTCGAACTTTTACATCTTGATATTTTATTATAATTTCTTTTAGTTGGGATTTGTTTGCAAAATGCTTTTGATAAGTTTTGTATACAAGTTCAAATAGTTTAGGTACTTCAGCATGTGCACTTGATAACGATCTTTCAAAAACATACAAGTCTACAGCTGCATCTTCAACTGTTGAATCAACTTTAGCTAAACCAAAATCTATAAGCACTAACTGATCTAAAACTAAATAAAACAGTAGATGATTTAATAAATTGTTTGAAATAATAAATAGGCATTTATAAAAGAAAAACCTTCATTTGCAGATTTAGCATTAGTTAGCTTTGTAGCATCTTTTAAAAGAATATTAGAAGTTGTCAAATCTCCATGAACAATATTATTTGAGTGAAGTTTAGTTATTGTTTGGCCAATGGCATTTGCAACAATTTCTAATAATTTGTTGACGTCTTTGTTATTAAAATGCTGTACTATAAAATTTTTCAAAGTAACAGCATTTTCTATGTACTGCATAAAGATACTCCGTCGATTAAAGTCAACAAGGTATATAACTGGTGTACTAACTCCTAAGTGTAAAAAAAGTATATTATAATTTTGAGAAGCAATAATTATGAAAAAATTATGGAATAATATATACCTGCTGATTTGGCACGTATAATTGCTCGAGCTTCTGCCTTCATCCTTTCTTTGGTCAATCGTGCATCTAGATTTGAATGTCTATATTTTTTCTGGAATCTTTCCTTTATCATAACTGATTTCCCTAAATAAAATCCTCTATAAAGACGTGCTTCGGCTCCTTGAGCTATCAACTTGAATTCTGGTAATTTGTTCGACATGATCTTTCTAGACAAAAGCTGGTTATTATTGCTTAAATTGGCCGCGTTTGCAAGATTTTAAAATAAAAAAAGAGAAAAGTTACTGCAAAGCCTAGTGTATTATATTATAGTTTGGTGCGAGTTGGGGACGGAGGAAGGAATAGTTGCCGACAGTCGGCATGCATCTATTGTATAGTGGACCGGGACCCTGCTGAGATTCGATATAACGATATAACGCGCGCGCGCACGCACGTGCTCGATTTTGAGTGTGTATAAGAGAGCGAATCGATCGGCTTTCGGCTGTCGACAGTTACGGGCTTTCGGTTATTTGGCTATTCGGTACTCGGCAGTCCGGCGCTCTGCGAAGCGCGGCTTGCGAAGTCACGCACGAGCAGGCGTTCCGAAATCCGGGAGAGGCGAATACCGCATAGACAGCAACATATACGAAAGCTCGCGAGCTTTGCGACTTGGGTACGACTTGCAAGCGCCCGAGCGGGAGAGACAAGAGATTGTCCTGCAACCTGCGCCGGGCTGTGCAGCTAATAAGTAGTCCAAAGTAGTCCTGCGCGGCGCCTTGGTCGTCGCGAGCCTGCGGCAGAACGACAGAGCAAAGGACGACAGTCTTCGAGACTTGGTGAGAGAGGAAAGTCTGCACATTGTCAATTATTCCGTATTTCCGTCGTCGAGGCCTGAGTAGAGCCCGGACTCCCGGAGGAAAAGAAATAACGAAGGGCTCGATGTGCGAGGAGTGAGCGAAGCAAATAAGTGAGAGGGCAAGAGCAGTGGCAAGAGATCGAGCCCATCAGCCCAACAAGAGAGAAAAGACGATTAGAGCAAAGTCGATGGCACGTGCGCCGTGCGTCGAGCCTCGAGAGTAAACAATGAGGAGGACCACCTGTTAACGGCTGCGCGACGGCGAGGCCCCGGCAAAGGGCCTCCAGACCACGACCACGGAGCCCCACGGTGGTGGCCGCAGACGCACGGCCCGCGTCACCAGGGCCGCCAGTATGAGGGATGAGCCGAAAATGGACGCCAATCGGCTCATCGCCGAGGTCTACAAGAGGCCTGCGCTTTGGAATCAGCGACACATATCCTACCATAACCGCGAGATCACCAATCGCGTGTGGATGGAAATTGCTGGCATCTTTAAACTGCCCAGTTAATCATGCATTTTTCTTTTCTTTTTTTTATTTTACTATACTCGCTCAACCGCAGTTCGGCGTTCCTGCCGTAAACTTATTATATTTCTTATCAAAAGCATGCATTTTTTTAGGTTATTTCTTTTCTTTTCAGTCATCTTTATCCGCGAACTGTATCTTTTCTCCTTTACTTCTTTCTTATATACCTATATACTAAAGCAGACTAAAGTACTGATGCGTAATTCCAACTTGTATTGCCTGAGATTTAAGCATGAATTCCTACGAATGTACGTAATTGTTAATCGCACATTGATACTTACCTTTAATTAGATGTCCCTAGATAATTTACTCCTTCGACCTACTGCACAAATTGTAATTATTAGTCTAACAATTCCTTTTGTTGTCGCGTGTCACGCATTCGCTTTCGCTGCTATGCATTAATGCATAAACGTTTTGGTGCGACTATGCCGACTATGGGCAGACCTAACCTTAGCACACTTCTAAAATTTCCCGCGACTCCAGGTGATGCACGTGTACATTTTGAATTGTCAATTTTAATCACACACTTACAATATCCAATTTTCACTTTGCTTTTTTCAGTTTGTGCTCGAGAATTAACATAAATGTCTTTATTTAATTATAGAGCCAGTTTTGAAAGCTAAATGGAAAGGATTAAGGGATACATTTAGAGCAGAATTGAAAAAAGAGCAAGTTTATCGTAAAAGCAAGTACCAAAGAAATCGACCCCTTTGGATTCATTATGAAAGTTTACAATTTCTAAAAGAACAAATGTTACCTCGACCTCCTATTTGGGAGCGCAGTACACGATCTTCAAATCGTAACGAAGATGATTATCAAAATGATATAATTGGCGAGGATGAATTTCAAGGAGAACACAATGATTCCTTGACTGAACATTTACTTAGATCTTCTTTAGCAAGGTTAATTATTTTACCATTAATTGTTATTATTTTTATTAATTGCAATTATTAATTGAAATTATTAATAGATCAGCAGAATGTGCTGCTCGACAAGTTGAAGAAATGAAAGAGGAACCAGAAGAAAGATACGAAGAGTTGGATTATCATGTGGGTTCTCCTCTGAATGGATTGGATGACAATGAAACCATGCTCCAGAATCTTTCTCCTGAGCATGTGTTGCTAGGTGCTACTAGTACTAGAAGGGATACATTACCAGGAATTAATGGAGCAGGAGACAGTGATTCAAGTGTTGGAGTGTCCATGGATCCACTTGATGGAAATCACTGCGATGATAATTATTATTTTCTTGTGAGTCTGTTGCCACACATGAAACAGTTGACAGCTGAACGCAGAATGTTCCTCAGAATGAAAATTCAAGAACTAGGTAATTTCACTGAATTCTTAATAATTTTCTAATAAAATTAATTTCACAAAGTTACTGTTATTACTTTTACAGTATATGAAGAGGTGTATCAAAAAAATTCATCATCAATGCATCAAAATCAGAAAGAAAGTGAAATATTGAACCAAAAAGTACAACAGAAAGATCAGTCTGATTATGTGAAAGGAAGTCGGAAAGAAAATTCTTGAGTTGAAGCTGTGCATTAGCGTGTCAAGTATTTTTGTGATTCACAAAATCAATTCTGAAAGGCTGATAAAAAAAATTTGACTCGGTTTTTCACATTAAATAGATAACAGTTAATTTGTCAAGTATTTAAAAATTAAGGTTTTCTAAGTTTTTTTATCATTCCTACTAATTGATTTATTGTTCCAGAATAGTGCTATTAATTTTAATATTTACTGCAAAACAGTAAATTAATGGATTATTAGATAAAGAGACGAGAGGATCAGATTTAATTTTAAATGAGAATGTATATGTGATCAGGAAGAATATGAGTATTAAATTTATGAAGATTATCTAATTTTTAAAGTGACAAATATTCAATTGTAACAATTGAGCTGACATTTTTTATTCAAATTTAATTCTGCTGTAAACTGTACTAAAAATTATCAATAAGGATCTACTTAGAAATATCATAAAGTGATACTAGAATAAAAGTTGTGATTATGAGTGTTGAATAAAATAATGATATCCTATCAAGGATAAATTAATTGTTGTTTGCTTTATAAAAAAAAGGGTCAAGAAAAGTAAAAGAAATCAGATATGAATGTATATTATTACCATTGACAGAACGTACGTTTGCTTCTTAAATTTATACTGAAAAAGGTAAGAAAAAAAGTTAATAAGCGGTCATTGATAATTCGTCAGCTTGTTTCAAATTCGATTTAATTAATATTGACGAAAAATTCACAACTGAAGTGGTTAAATTATTTAAATTTTAACTTTTATTTAAACATTTCCTTTGTAATTGGAATGAGCAATAAGAAAACTAATAATTTCTTTTTCAGTTTGAAAGAAATATATCGCAATTAAGTGCATGAGCTCGATCTTCTTTGCACTTGGTTGTCTTGAATAAATCGGAAAAGTCTGATCGAGTTTTGAAGAATTTGAAGACCAGACTCGTGGCACTGAGAGTCACTGGTGCTTTCTCGTACCTGTCGCCGTATCGAGAGACGAGATGATGAAGTGGTGCGTGCACCAGTGTGCAAGTCAAATGTACGTATGCACCAGTCAAGTAACTATACATTGCTATTAAAAGCATTCACCTAGCTTACCGTTGAATACAGCGAAACTCGCTCGCGTTATACAAACTTTCATTCACTTTGCTTTCTCTTTCTCTCTTGCTCCATTAAGCCTCGTCTCCACTGAAAAATCGTGTATCTGTCTTAAATTAATGCAGCTAACGAACAAATGACGAGTAAAACCATCGAATTTGGTTAGTAATAAGTTTTAACTAAGAAAAGCTTGAACAGTAACAAAGCTTAGCCCTTAAATTTTCAAATATTTGTAGACTATAAGTGAAATGAAGGAAAATTAACGATTTAAAATGCTCTGCTGTTGAATCACAATAATGAATACCTTATGATATTAAGCTGTCTGGAAAGAGTAAGTGGAGACGAGACGTAGGACGGTATAAGGTAGAATCGAGAGCTGACGAGACTGTCGAGAGTGCGGTCAAGCACTCGAGGCGCATGCGCTTAGTGTTCCTACTTAGTTGGTGTTGGATACCATCACGAGACTGGCCATTGTGTACCTGTACGCCAGAAAGAGAGAGAAAGAGACAGTGGCGGCGCGCTCACCGGACGAGGCGAACGCCGTGTGCTCGGTGTGCTCTCTTCTCGTTCTCAGTCTCGAATCGTTTTGCGTGTGCGGCACGACAGCTAGGGAAACACCTGATACCTGCTGTCGTCCAGTGTTTCTGGTCTTTCCTGGTGTTAACTTGTGTCTTCGGCAGCAAACGAATTGCTCCATTTGGTCGCTCTCTTTGATCTCAGGTCAGGTGTGCGCGACCGTAGCTGATCGAGTGTGCGTTGCTGTTGTTTTTCGATGTTACGAGTGGACGTTACGAGTGGGTGTGCGTCACGGTAAGTGTGGCAAATGTCAGCGCTCTGTCACCGGAGACCTGGTATCGGCTCGCTCCACCAAGCCACGATACGTATAATCGCTTTGGTCTCCTGGAAAACCAGGCGAAACACGAAACACGAGAGATTCTGTCTGCCGTTCGATATGCTCATCCGGGATTGATCCGTTTGGTTGAATGCATTAAGCGCGCCTCGAAAGCGAAACCACCTCCCATCATCTACGGATTGGCCAATACTCCCAGAGTCGCAGCTCCCAAGTCAAACAGGTATACTTGTACTTTCTGCTTGTTTGGCTGCCAGGTGTCGCCTGGGCATCCATATGATCGATTGCAACATTTTATTTCAACACACATAATTTTTAATAAGGAACGGGATTAACTTTTTGGTTTGTAAGTTTTTATAAAATCTTACGACATCCTCAAAAAAGTGCGTACAGATGCATCTGATTATAAATTTCTAAGGGTTTTAAAGACATTTGCTTAAGGATTCCGAAAACCTTTTCGTTTGACCCTTCATTTTCATTAGCATTTACCGAGTAAATAAATGCTACTCTCGTACATGGAATTGAACAAACTCACCGCTAAACATTGGCATTACCGATACTATTAGGTTGGAAGTTAGAGTTCTTTCGATCCATTACTGTACCTACAGGCGAGAAGAAAAACGCTGAGCACTCGAAACGCTTCATTTTGATCGTCATAAAAATGCGAACAAGAAGAAATAATATCAGGCCAATAGTTCCGCGTCGCGCGAAAGACGAGTAAAATAAGCTGTTCAATTCCTTTTTTCTCTATCCGTTCGTACATGTACGTACATCATTCATTACGCCAGCTTGTGTCGTGTCGCGGCTCGAAAAGGAAGAATACAGTTTCGGATTACAATTGCCAAGGGAAATTTTTAATTTTCAATCTTCGAGATCAAAAACATTACTATAACTATTCTTTTATGAAGCTCGTGTAGCTGCTACTTTTAACGTTTCACTGGCTAAATTTTAGTACTTTTAAAAGCATATTTGAAAATAAATTTCATTTTCACATCGATTAATAACTAACTCAATTGAAATTTTACAAAGATTTAATATGTAATATTATTAGGGAGGACACGCGCAGGTTTAGGCACTTGTACGGTTGTACTTTGTCGGCGGATACGTCTAAAATGAACGAGTGCTTTTGCGTTAAAAGTGCATTTTCGCGATTTATAATATTGTAGATTTTTTTTTAAGCAGAAGGAATTCCGTTGGTGTTTAAATTTTTATTTACACTACATACTTGTATAATATTGTCACTAAAACAGTCGAGTCGAAGATAAATATAGAACGAGTAGTAAAGAAAGTATTTTTCAACGTGGCTTTTATAATTAATGGAAAACGTATTAGCATGACGCATGAAATTAAAATCGAAAATAATAGAATAAAATTTTTAGCACTCGTAAACTGGCAATCTGAATCATTATAAAATTCTGTAACATTTTGTTGAAATTTTGAGAACGGTTTTCAACCGGATTTTTTGGTTTCACAATGTTTATAACCTTTGATCCTATATAGGACCTTAAGGTTAAATTTCTCTCAAATTTCATATTTCACTATTTTTTATGAATATTATACATTTCACTATTTTTTTATTGAACTCAATTCCGTGCCCAAGAGCTACACTGAGAAAAAGGTCTAGTACAATTTGCTATAATTTATAGCAACCAGGCAAATTACGTGTTATAGAAGCCAATGTAACATCAAATTACGAAAAATGTTAATTTATTAAAGTATACATATTTACTTATATTTATTTTCAAAAGAAAACGTCCCCATAAAAAGGAAAAAATTTACTTATTTGAGAATAATGAAACGTCTAAAAATTGAAAATAATGAAAAAAGTTGGTTTATTTCCCTAAAACTTTGTTTACTTGAAATATTTTTCATTAGGCCTTTATTTTTTCTTTACTTACTGAACATTGTTAAGCCAACAAAATCCATATATTTATAATTAAAATATTTAAATGATCTATTGCCTAATTAGTATTTTCTTATTAGCCTTCTTTTCTTTCTCCTAGAAGAAGCTTTGTAATTAATAGTAAAAAAATTGTCCAAGAACGTGTTAGAAGTTTGTTTGAGGTATTTTGGATCAAATTATGTTTTTTGAAAATGTCTGTACGTATGAAAATTTGTATGTCTACTTATCACCGACCCTTAATGTATAAGATTTTGATGAAAAGAGATTTCGAACTATTATTGAGTTCAAGCTAAGAAGTGCATGTGTAAAGAAAGTGCACACACAAACGGGAGGAAAGAAAGCGCTTCAGCAGACTGACCTAATCATTGAGCGTATATAGAAAACGCGATCCGCGCGCACTTAGCCATCTTGAAAGCGAAGCGCTGGGATGAATTAATTAAGTATCTGGTGGTATAACAATTTTAATAAGGTTTTTTCTTTTCGTAATTAAATCGAATTTCATTGTTTCTCAATAGTATTATTGAAAACGTTAAGAGTAAATTGACGTGCAGATAAAGTTTTTTTTCTACACTCTACGAGTAGACATTCTTGAAAACCATTCGTATATTATAATAAATAATAAAACTTATATTAGTAGATGTCAATTTCCTTTAGATATATTTACTGATGAAAACTTATAAACAAGTCATCTAAACACACTGTGCTATATTAAAGATAACATCGACTATTAATAAAAATTCAAACATTGGTATAGCAATGACAAGAAAGAGAAATTAGTAGTGTCTCCGCATTTAGCGTTAAAACAAATGATGCTATAAAACTGTGGGGTGCAAGGATTTGTAAAATTAAAAGATCTAAAATAAATACAATTTTTGCTAGTTTTTTACGGTAAATACTTATTAAAAAAGTATAAACTGAAATAATAAAGGAACTTGTCCTGCTAGAATCTCGGAGCTTGTTATCTGCAAACAGCAGGACAAACAGTTAGAATAAAGTAAAAGGATGGCGTAAAGGTGCAAAGGTGTATTGCAGAGAGCCGTCGAGAGGAAACTTGGACAAGAGAAGAGAGAGAGTGCGGCGGCGTGCTGGCATCCGGCGGAGGCCAGGGGAGCATTTCTCGGCGGTGAGTCACGCGCCTGGAGTCCTCAACGCTCTAACGGATCGCTACCGGCAACCTGCGGAGGAAGAGGAGGAGGAGACGGCGGCGAAGAACGGAGGAGGAGGAGAATCTCGGACGATGGTGAGTTCCCGGTCACCGGGACTCAGGAGCGAGGCTGTGCAGCAAGGCAGTGGCGGCGTCGGTCTCACCAGTGCTGACACTTCCGCGCTTCTGGAGGCCAACCAGGCCAGGTAACAAAAAGCCTTTATTTGCAAATCATTTATTCTGTCTTTTCTTTTTTTTTTCACTTGGTCAATCTGATTATCATTTTTTATTGTCACTTACAAAAATATACTTATAATGTCTTAATATTCCCAATCGATCCAATATCATACCGTTATTTAATAGGCATCATTCAATAATCTTTAGTATATACGACTTTTAAAAGTGCAAGCGCTTGTAATTATAAAGCTTTACTTGAGAAGAACTTGACGGATAGAAGTTTATAAAACAGATTTAGATTGTAAACAAGAATTTACAAAGTTACACACAGTCTTTGATAATGCAATTACTTTAATTACGATTGATAAGATTGGCTTTGTCGAGGACGGGAATTTTTTAAAAAGTTTTCTCACGCCCACAGTGCGTGCGACCAAGTCTTTCCCAACGCTGCTAAGGATAATAATTGCTTCCCACAAAGATGTACCTATACGTAATAAGACTGAAAATGAAGGCGCGTATATATATATTATGTTTACGTGGCAAAAAATTACTCGTATCCTTCCTACATCTGCACACTACCCAGTTAAATTAATGAAAAAATGTATAAACAGCGAATATTTTCAACGCATTTTTATTATTTAAATAGCAGACTTTAGTATAAATATTATTTAAGTGTTTAAATTAAAAAATAGATTTTTATTTAATTAAGCAGTTTCAATTTTGTAATGTTTTGGATGTGCATAATTAAACAGTTCGTCAGCGTGGAGCCGAAGCGAACCTACTTCTTTATCATCAAATCTGGCGCGAGGTGTAACCTCGAGCGATAGTAGTGGTCCATACTCCGCCAGTCCTGATTGTGCCAATGGTCACGGTGCAAGTAGTCAGCAACAAATTAGCGGCCTCGCAACCGACGACGAGGAGCGCTACGAGGCATTTGGTGCAGTTGACGACGCCGACTCACCTTTGGGTAGTGAATCTCCAGCACCTTCACCCGTATCCGGTACCAACTCCAACAAGTAAATGGCTTTTCATTTTTCCACGTAAATTACAATTGCGTACAAACGCTTTTAGAAATTGACGGTACTTTTAACAAATCGTTATTGATAGTACGCTTTTGGATTATAATAAAGATATTTTTTCACATTTTACGTAAAATTTAGTTTTTTTAGAAATTTCTAAGAGTAAAATGTGATACTGCCTGTCCATTTTTCATAATCAACAGAGCACAAGCACCAAGCACTCTAAGTCGCAATAACAATATTAATACTTATTGAAAATGCTGCCGATTAGATCGCCATCGACGTAATTTAGATCCAAATAACGGCTGACGCGAAGAGTATCTCTTATAAATTTTTTCCCAAATTTATTAGTGCCTTGGGCCCTTAATTATCAAAATTTGTTAAATTCAGGCATCAGTTGAAATAAGCTTTGTTTATTTTTATACTGCAGTTCCGAATTGAAAGTGATTGAATCAAAATAGCAATATAGTAAAAAGATGGATTCACTCACAATTTCTATCGCTTTTGTAGAAATCCACGAAGCCCAAATTCCATGCTTTTGGGCAGGCACACGTGGTTGCGGACTTCGCTCGGACGTTCACCCATTGGGTAAGAGTTTATTCATATACAAAATATATAACGCTTATGCGAAACAGCAATGAATAAACTTGTTGTTTTTACAGTGCCAATCGAAAACGACTGAGTTCCAATGCTCTAGCTAGGTAAGTTTTTCATTCAACGTTTGAGGGATGAACCTTTAGCCTATGTTGAGCATTGGCTTTATTATGAAAGTAAATTGCAACATACACACTTCCTGTTCATTTTCATTTTGCTCTTAGTAATCGTCACTATTAATATATTGTCAAAATCATGCTAGCATTGTTTCGGTTACACTACAGCAAAACTATGCTCGACGTGTCTTATACATAAAATGTTAAACGAAACGTACACACATTTACATTGCAACGAGAAAGTGTAAGAAAAGTTAAGTGCTAAATGTTAATGCCAGCTGAACTAATGATTAACGTTTCCTTTGCAGCCAGTTGTACAGAAGCAGTAGCTTTAACAGTTCTGGTCGAGGATCTATTTGCGACACGGCCGACGACGTGTACAGCGATGTCTCCCTCGAGGACGATGTCATCGACTTGAATCATCGGGTGAGTTTCTCTTTGCACTCAACCAAATTCGAAAGTAACCTATCCACCTACATCCTAGCGAAAACAGTTAAGAATTTCCTTCTTTCCGTCCTCTAATTAATCATTTCTTCTTGCCATTTTCTTCTCAACTTAAAAGTGCTCACGCAGCAAAACCTATACTTTACAAGCTATTTCAACTATCAATTCCTATTGATTTAGCACTAAAATTTTCTTTTGTACAAAAATATTACTACAGATACATACTTGTAAAGTTTAAAATATGACTTGACTGCGACAGTTTATTCTCAGAACTATTGAATTTTAAATTGATTTTATGCAATCTATAATAACTTTACTAAAGTTAGTACATACGCTGTATAAATGTCTTACTACATCTGTGGCTTCCCAGCAAGAGGGCATAATTCCACTTTTCCGTGAAATTTGAAGCGAGCATGGGCCGCGAATCTTTAAAAATTGTCAGCTATGTCCAAAAGGGCATAACGCGATAATTGCAATTTTTCCAACTCACTCAAGGGTGTAGTGGCATTACTTCCATTTCTGTGATGACTGAGACATACAATTATATAAGTATACTTATATTTAGCAAAAATTCGTTCGCGCGCTTACGGAATCTATAAAAAGATAAGAAATATTTATTTCTTGAAATTTTATTTCATTAAAATTGGACATAAGTTTCCAAAATAAATAAATAAATAAATGCCAATATTACGTACAAAAGGGTAAAATTATTAAACGTAGTAATATTGTAAAAGATAGTTTTATTGAAAATAATATAAAAATGCATTATTGAATAACTCTTCGCAAAAGAATATTTAATATAGTGTAATAACAAAACAACAAAATAACAAAAAACTAAATTTTTCAAAACGAAAAAAAGGGGCGAGTTATGCCCTTTTTTGCTGCCGGGAAACCTTAGAAAATATTTTCTTGAATTACATTTAAAAAGAATCTATCTATTTCTATTTTTAATCAAAATGTACTATACACTCCGGATTTGTACGAAGTTGGCTGCACGCCTTATTATTCATGATTCAGTTGTCATAATAAATCTGTCATAAATAATCAAACTTTTCGGCATATCATACATTTTTCGGCAATTAAATATTTTAAAATTTACAAATTTAAAAATGTCTCTATAAATTATATTTTAAGAATTTACAAATCCACCGTACAGTAAAAAAAGAAAAGAAAAAAAAAATAGTAAAATGGCTTGTAAACAAAAATCGATTCTTTACGCAATTATAATGTGGCCTGGCTGGACATTTTTCATCTTCCTCATATTGCTGGTGGCGGCTTCTTATTACGCCTGGGAGAATGGCTTGAAGCAATATTTTGGCCAGTAATCATGTGGGCCGAAAATATTCTTTTCAAGTGTTCAAATCTACGAAAATCCACGTAAATCTAGGTAAATTATAGTTGAAATAAGACTAGAATAGGAAATTAAAAGTTTTTACCAGGGAATAAGAATATTAAAATTAATCTAGTTGGTAACTTCATTTTTCATTATTCGAGATGAAAATAAAGAATGTTAATTGACAAAATAAAATTCAATATATGTAGGAAAAAACCGATACTACTAAATATCAACTAAAAAACTCATAATTTGTACTTGGCTAATTGGTTGATTGTATTTTTTACAATTATTACTGTATTAGTATAGGGTGTATGGCTATTTGATACACAATAAAAAAGACTAGTACCGAAATGCGCAATGCAGCAGTCAAGAAAATCCAGTGAAACATGAAACGCTTGAATATTATATCTTATGCCAGTATTGTGTTATAATTGAATCAAAAGGATTGTTCTGTTAGTAAACAAGCCTGGTGCTTAAATTAAAACTAATGAGATTATACCAAGTCTATATACGTACGTATTATCACATTGCTAGGTTAGTCAACATTACAGAGTTTACAAAGCAAGTGAGCTTATCGTTCTTTTAATAAGGTAAAATGATGTTAGAGTAAGTGTTTAGTTATTGTAACAGGTCGTAATTTTGTTTGTGTGAAAAATCTGAGCCAAAAAAAGGTACTTGCTTAAAATTTAGAAAAAAAAAATAGTGAATGAGAATTGCAGGAAAAAGTTTGACTTGAGAGCTTTGCGAGTCCAACTGGATAAAGGAAGATTTTTACGGAGGCTTGTCGCTAAATTTGTTTGCGAATTGCAATAGCCACTTACTGGTCTTCTGACGGGTCTGGCGTCGTGCCGACGGAGAGGAGCATCGATGAGCACCGCAGGCAGACTTGCACTACCACCACCTATGTCATTGAGCAGCAACGTAAGGCACAAATATAGCAGGCAGCCGAGCGCGCTAGTGTATCGTCAAGCTTCTTCCTCCCCGCGTCTTGAGCAGTCTTCATCGCGGAACTGCGCATAAGACTCGTAACACAGTGACCGCGCGACACTTGATGCGAAAATAATAGGAAAATAGAAATTAAATAGAAATGAAAAATTATTTTATTCGCCACAGTGCTTAATTCTGCCTTTGCCTCCAACATTTATTTACATATTTTCTCGTGTGTAATCCGACATGAACAGGTCTTTTTGGGCTTGATTGCCCAAGTTTTCTCATGAGATGAGCCTTTCGATAATGGCTGTTGGAGCGAATTAAGCCGACAATAACCGACTGGTTCAAGTCTTGTGTTTATTGACGTCGGATGTATCAAGAATTTGGTTGATCGTTAGATTTCTTCTGCGTTGAATCCTGAGTGCCAATCTATATTTAAACCGAGAGGAAAAAATGTCTCGCAGACGAAACGTCAAGACGAAAGTTCCAAACACTGCTTCCATCTAGCCTGCGATTCGTGCGATTCGAGGCGTACGGCATACTCGTAAGAAGGCAGTAAAAGATATCTTTCAGCGTTGAGCCCTTGCGGCAGCGCTTTCGGGGCTAAGGTTGAGTTAGCATGCGATACGATGGAGGACGGATCGGCGGCGGAGGAGGCGAGCTCGAGGGCGAGCTCTTCGCCGTCGTTTTTGCGGCGCACTGATCGATGGCAGAGTCGTGCCAGTGGCAATGGTGCTAGCGGCAGTGCTAGCGGCGGCAGTGGGCCGTCGTCCCTAAATTTTGCCTACGGTGACGGCTCTCCTGGCCTCGAGTACGATCTTTGGGAAGGACAGTTCCAGTTTGTCGGTGGGGAGGTTCCCGCTGGGTGCATTCCCACCGATCACCTCGTGCACCAGCAAGTAAGCTCTATGCTACGCGCGGTGTATTTTTAAGCGAGGACTTCCACCGGATTTTGCCTTTTCTGGCATTCACCGACAATGCAAGTATAGCATTGCTCTTTAATTCTTGTCCTTCTTTTCTCTCATTTCCCTCTTCCCCTCTTCTCACTCTTTTCACTCGTTGCACTTGCAAATTTAGCAGTTGCAGCGTTAATGCCGTTAATATCCGCCTTATACCTTCGCGGATTAATCGTCATTCTGTTTTCAAGTATTTCGATATTATGCTTATGTGCTATAGTCTAACATAGTCAACATGGCGGTAAAAAGGTCGGGTTCACCAGGGTTTAAATCAATACGCGCTGCACGACTCTGTACTGTAGTCTCAAGATCAAGTGATCAACATTTTATTCATAAATAAAGCAAATTATGTTGTGTCTCAATTATCATTGGAATGGGTGTATGTAACGGGATGAATTCTCTTGAAACAATTAATGTACCTATTTAATTGGGATTATCTGTGCTTTAGGTTCAGATGATACAGGAACAGATGCACGTCCTCGCGGATACACAATCTGCAGGCGAGGAGAGATATGCCCGAGTCAAACAAGAAAATGCCACCCTACAGGCCAGAATACTTATGCTCGAAGAAGCGGCTAAGGATGCCGAAGCTAGAGCCGAAGAACGACTCGATGTAAGTATCTTGTGTTATTTTGCTGTCTTTTATTTTCGTGCTTTCCGAATTTGAGATAGTGTTGAATGAATAAATAGTAAATACTTGGCAAATGGTTATAATAATGAAAGTTTTTAAAATAAAGGAATAATTGAATAAATACTTAAATGAGGACGTTATTTATTTAGACGGAGCAGCGAAGGCATCGCGAATGGGCAAGTCGTATGGAGCGTGAAAAGGAGCTGCAGCTAGAAAACCTTGGCATAAAACTGCAGGCAGCTGAAGTGGAAAGCTCGCGGGCGCGCGATGAGTCAACGAGGTTGCGACAACAGCTAGACAAACTGAAGGAGGAAAAATGCCGCCTCGAGAGCGCTCTTGAGGAAGCGCGCCTGGAGACGGAGCGGGTGCGAGAGGCAGAGAGACGCAGCGCCACTAGTCTATCCGAGACGAGCCGCGAACTCCAGCGCATCGAAACTGAGCTTCTTCATCGGCTTGATGCAGAGCGCAAACTCGAGGAGATGACTCAAGAACTTGCCAGCTTACAAACTACAAACAAAAGTGAGTGCTCCGATCCAATGCCGAACCATAGAGGACGATTCCAATGAGACCTTACCGTCAGTCCTAACGAAGAAGAGCACATTTTAATTTGTCTTTTTTTAAGCGCTAAAGCTTCTGGAAGAGCTCACTTTACTCTAATGCTTAAGAAAATGCAAATTAAAAGAGGCCTTTTTTCAAATGCGCTTTTCTTCCTTAGGAACGGCTTTATGACATGACATTTTATGTTTATTTTCTTTCATTAGCTTATTAGACCTTTACCTTTTCAGATTTGGAAGAATCTCGAGATGAATTACAAGCAGCGGCAGCGGCACTACAGGCTGGACGTAAACTTTTTATGCCAAGTAGATCAGACCCTAACGATAATATGGTAAATCGAAAAAGTAGTCCAAGCCTAGCAACTGAATTACTGTTAACCAAAACAGCTCACGATCAGGTATTTGAAGAATTTTTCCAACTTTATTTCCACTTTATTGTCTTTCAAATTTATCAATTAGGCAGTACGTACTTTTATTTTTTTAGACTGACGGGGTTGTTCGTGAAGATTCAGGAGCCACAGATATTTCCGATAATTTTACTACCCTTGCCGAAGTGAGTAAAATTATAGTTAAAGTATTATGAAATCTGTTTACTTTTGCTAAAAATCGAAATAAGAGCTTTCTTCAACAAGAATATTGCGCTCAGTATTGAGTAATGTGCCTGTTTCAGTAAGATACCTAGCACAGCATAGGTTCTTTAAAATAAAGTTTGTGAAAATATTTATTTCAGCCCGATGGCTTCAAAATGTCATTGCTCAAGCAGGCCTTTTATTTGAATAGTTAATTAAAGGATACGCATTGATATTCATATTATCACAATCAAATTTTCAATGTAATCGTTAATTATTGCAGGCAAAGCAAGCTCTGAAGGAACAACGCGAAGTAAATACACGACTTCGATCGTACATCGACAACATCTTACTGAATATAGTTGAAAAGTGTCCTCAATTGTTAGAAGTAAAACAATTACACTGACCCAGGGCAGCCGCTGTGCCTGGAGCTATAAAGCACCGAGCAAATGTTGCGCAACCGATAAACGTTACGGTAAGTGTCAAGAATGGCACTGCTTTAATTCGTAAGAACCACTATCGTCCGGAAAACTGCAGGAAATGCCTACCTGTCAGCCGCTTCTAAAGATCCTATACAATTAAATATGACTGAGCGATTTTTGTAACTGCGTGTAATGAAAATGGTAATTAAGAATTGTAGAAAATTCGAGGAGGGTCAACTGACCAAACGGAAGAAATTTTTATCAAGAGCTTGCACTTCAGACGTTCCATGCAGGGTCGTGAAAAATCTGTGATGGGACAGAACAGAGCTTCGTATTTCTGTACATACGATTATAATTGTTTTACTATAAGCATCATACATTAAATGAATCTATTTTTCATGACATCGGAATAGCTGCAGTGTGCTGTTTATTAATACATTCCATTCTTCCTTTATCCAACTATTTTTACTAGATTAAGTTTTGATTTTGAAATCCAAGTAGAAAAAAAATTTTAATTTTTAAAGTGAGCAACGTTAAATTTTATACAAGATAAAGTAAATATCTTACACACTCTTTTACCCAAATTCAAGTCTTCTACCATAATATACACGTATGCGATACGCTCCAATTCCAAATTTCCAACTATCAACTGTACCAATTATGTATATATGTATAATGTAATAAATACACAAGTGTGCAGGTACTATATACATATATATTCAATACATAACCGCAGCGCGATCGCAGATCGCGCGCCTCTTCATGAAACCTGCTTTGGTCAGCTGATTCAAATAGGCCTGGCCTGCAATTGTTATAAACAAACTTTACAAAGAAATTGTTGAGTCGCTATACCCGTACTACTTGTGAAAGAAAAAAAACAATGGGCGAAAGAGATTATGCACCACTGAGCGCAGCCTGTGTGAAATCGTTAAATGATAAAATTTATGAAAAACGCAAAGCTGCTGCTCACGAAATTGAAAAGTGAGGTTAAAATATGTTAATATTGACAATTACTTTCTATTGTTAAATTAATTTGTTTACTTTTTTTTTAAACAAAAATTTAAATTTATCGCTTATTTAAATTAATAATTATTTAGACAGTAGATTAGCATTTAATAAATATTTTAAGGATGGTCAAGGAGTTTGCAACGCACAACAACACTGTACAGATAAAGAGGCTGTTAAAAGTACTGGGACAAGATTTTGCAACATCTCAGAATCCACATTCTCGGAAAGGAGGTCTCATTGGATTGGCAGCAATAGCTGTTGGGCTGGGAACTGCACACACAGGAAAGTATACAGAAGATCTTATACATCCAATTTTGGCTTGCTTTTCCGATGCAGATCTTAGAGTTAGATATTACGCTTGTGAAAGTCTTTACAATGTTGTTAAAGTAGCAAGAGGTGCTATTTTACCTCACTTTGCAGATATTTTTGCTGCTCTTAGCAAACTAGCTTGTGATACCGAACAAAGTGTAAAGACTGCAACTGAATTATTAGACAGATTGATGAAGGTTTGTCATTCAAATGATCTATAAATCGTGAAACTTTATAAAAATGTTGACCTCATTGTTTTAGGATATTGTTACTGAAAGTGGAATATTTGATTTAGTAGGATTTATCCCTCTAGTGAGAGAAAGGATTTATACAAAAAACCCTTTTGGACGTCAGTTTATTATATCCTGGATATCAGTTTTAGAGGCTGTACCAGATATAGATCTTGTTATCTTTTTACCAGAAATCCTCGACGGTCTATTCAAGATTCTTGAAGATCCAACACCTGAAATAAAAAAATCAACTGACACTGTATTCGCTGAGTTTTTGCACAGTATAAAAGCAAATCCATCCAGAGTAGATTTTGCTGGGATGATGAATATACTGATTGTTCATGCACAAAGCCCGGATGAACTTTTACAATTGACTGCAATTACTTGGATGGATGAATTTATTCGATTGTCAGGGCAGCTATTATTACCATACACATCAGGTATTTTTACAGCAATATTGCCTTGTTTATCGTATGATGGTGACACTCGCAGAACAATAAAAGAGACTGCCTCACGTGTAAATAACAGTCTTTTTAAAATGATTATCTCTAAAAGCGAAGATAACAGTTTGGTAGCAGACAGTTTAGATTTAGCAAGTATCGTTGAAGTTTTAACAAAACACTTGATGCTTCAACAAATACCAGTGCAAACAAAAGTAGCAGTTTTAAAGTGGATTTATCATCTATTGACAAATTTACCAGATAAAATGTATCTTCACATCGAAGAGTTGTTTCCAGTGCTCATGAAAGTATTAAGTGACAATTCAGAAGAAGTAGTCCAACAAACATTGGTTGTTATGGCTGAACTAATTAGTTCAAAATCCTCGAGTACTGCTCAAAATAAATATTTCACTAAATTTATGGTTAATTTGTTAAGATTATTTTGCAACGATAGAAATCTTTTGGAGGATCGAGGTTCATTTATTATTAGAGAGTTGTGCGTTTTGTTGAACCCTGAACATATTTTTAAAGTTCTAGCAGAGATTTTATTGCAGGAACAAAATTTAAGATCGGCTGGAATTATGGTTGAAACATTAAACACAATTTTATTAACGAGTCCAGAGTTATTTGAACTGCGGAACAAATTGAAAGATTTAAGAAACGAGGTAATTATTTAGCCAGTTTTCATATAAACTATTGACAATTTATTTACGTTATTATTAATTCTTTATTTTTTATTTAACTGTAGGAAAGTGTGCAAGTTTTTCTCGTACTGTACAAATCATGGTGTCATAATCCAGTAGCTACTGTTGCTTTGTGTCTACTGTCGCAAAATTATGATCACGCCTGCGATCTCGTTAAATATTTGTATCCTCTTAAAGTTGTTTAATTACTAAATCAATTTCATTTCATTAACAGGCTTTCCTTGACAAGTAATATTTAAGCGGCAACATTGAGGTAACTGTGGAGTTTCTAACGGAAATTGACAAATTGATCCAGCTTATTGAATCACCTATTTTCACGTGTGCGTTTCTCGCATTAAGTATAGTACAAACAAAATTATGAAATTCTTTAAAATCAAATCCTTTATTTTTTTCCCTAGATTTACGTCTGGAACTTCTTGAAAGAAACCGCAACGAATCATTGGTGCATGCACTGTACGGCTTACTTATGATCCTTCCACAGAGTGAAGCATTCTCCTTGTTGCTTCGCAGGTTGACCGCGATTCCCCCGAATCCGATAACTGCAGCTTCACAAAGAAGTGAATCAGCGAAGAATCAAGTGGTAAAAATAGAGAGCTCTAGAGATAAAATTAATTTTGACGAGCTATTTAGGTACTTTGTTGACACTCAAGAGAGGCACAAGGACCAAAAACGAAAACTAAGACATTCCCTGCTTACAGACGCGAAAGATGTGACTGCTCAGTCGGATACTTGATGTAAAAGACTGACAGACAAATCACGATTTTTTTTTATATTTATAAGCTGAAAGCCATACAAAACTCTATATATTCCTATTATCGGAAGGATAAAAATAAATAGCTGCTGCATTCTTAGGCGATATCTTTTATTTCAGTCTTTGCCAGAAGCACGGTTATGCCGCATTTCTTAATTACACTTAATTTACATAATATTAACAGAATACATCAACTTTGCAACAGTTTATCGAAAATATTAATTAACAATAAAAATACTATTTACTGCGTCGATGCAGGCAGTTTTCAAATTTAAATTTATCCACGATTATTTTTCCGACTTTTATCTATCACTACGTTTTAAACATTACTAGACGTTAATACCTTAAATTGTATGTACGTTGTCGATACCTATCTTGGATTTATTTAATTACGCGACTTTCGTATGTAAGCAAAATTATATTGTGTAAAATGATATTGGAACGCCGAGCTGGCTGTAATTATTTTTTAAACGTACATAGAGAAAACTTGGAATGAAATGTGACATATGAAATTCTCTAGTACCAGGGTTATTATTTTGCTAATGTGTACTTTTTCACAGTCTTGAATACGTTGCATAATTGCAGAATCATTATTTACTGGCAGCGAGTATCTGTAAATCTTCACTCGAGGACGGCTCGGAGAATGAGGTCGTAGCGAGTTCTTCGTTACTCCACCTGCTGAGTTCGTCAACGAGTCTGTTATTTTTGTAGAGAATCAAAAGTATCTGCTCTTGCGCTGAACAAATATCTTTCCATTTAACTTCCTCGAGAATGGCACGGCGCTTTTTTCGTTCGTCCAGCTCGCTTTGCGACTTATTTGTGCTTTTGTTGTACTGCTTGCCAACGCTCGGCAACCACGCGTCCAGAGATCTACAAATAAAATCGTAACGTTCCTTGCTCTCTTGCGATAATCGCAAGGAGAATGTCTCTAGCAGTCGGTCGTAGTTGTCCATGTCTTTACCCAGAATTTGCGTTTGCAAAAAAACTGTTTGAGCCATTTTGTACCAATCAGCAAGGCTTTCGGAACGCTGCGTGATTGCCGGCATTACTTTCAGCTCCAGAAGGTCTTTCATGCGTCGTCCAGTTTCCGTCACCTAAAACGTACCGATAAACGAGGTAAATTTATTATTTTATTATTTCCTTTAAAGTTGAATTTAACGCTATAATATAATTTGGGGATGTATTACTTTTATACGCTCCAGTACGTGGAACTGCTCGTCGTTGTACGTTAAGCTTCGCGTAGCTCGATCCCTCAATAGATGCTGCCAGCCATCCCTCAAACGATCGACCAAAGTAGCTGCCCTCTGACTTGCTTTACCTGCCCATGGACACCACAACGTTCTGGTATTTGTATCCCATTCGCTCTTTAAGCAATTTTCTTTTACATACCTGCGTGAAAAGAAATAATTTTACTGTAAAGTATGAAAATACTGTTTAACGATAATAAAATATTTTAAAAAAAAACCTTTGTTGTAATTGAGTTATTGCCGGTGCCAGTGCTCCAAACAGTTCGTTACTTTTAGAATCCAGTTCCTTTTTCCAGCTTTTGGCTTCAAACGATGGCAAAGTAGAGTTTTGTGTCGGAGAAGCCATGGAAGAGCTGGTAACCACAAACGATCCTTGATTTGTGCGAATACTTGAAAATACCTGCCTTGCTATAGATTCTCCCCTTTCGACTGCCACTGTCAAATCCTCTACAGCTTTAGTGAAATCCTTTGCTCTTTGACATTTTTCTAAGGCTTTGTTAAGCTCTACAGTTAGATAAGCAACAAATGCTGAAACAGCATCCTGCGATAGTTTGCTACATCTTGCAATTCTATCAATTCTTCGCTTGCATTCATGTCCAACGGAACAAGCTGTTTTTGCTTGACTGGCATCAGTTTCTACAGCTACTAAACTTGCAAAAACCGGAAATTTCGGAAGTTCTATTTCCATTGGCACAATAACATTGTTATTCTCTCTTGAAAATAAAAATAAAGGCTCATCTATCGAAGTTAAGGGATAACCTTTGCCAGGTGTAGATTCATCTATTACTTGCAGAATAGGGACATGACCTTTTAAAAGTATTTGTGATCTAGGTGGAATATTTGTTTGATCTTGTATGTGAATTTGCAGAGCATTCAATCGTTCATCATCAGGATGTAGATAAACTTTAATCAAGTTTCCCCCATGAATGTCAAAAATGTTGATGGCTGGCCTTCTACAAAGAGTATCGGTAACTCTGGAAAAAAATCTATCAAAACTCCAAATTTTTTGCTGATCAACTTCTAATAATCCTGCTAACAATGGAGTAATGTATCTTTTGAGACCAGCACTTAGACGACAACTTACCGGTAATTCTCTGCTCCAGTCTATGGGACCATTTTCGGAAGTCTGAGCACCAGCTATAACACCTGAAGCTTTTTCAGTAGTAATATAAAACATTGTTTCTCTATTTCTACGACCCCCATACGGTCTAAAAGGTAATTGACCAGTTGCTACGTGATACAAAGTTACACCTATGGACCATAAATCAACAGTGGCTCCAAAACTCTTGCCTACTGGCTTTCTGAGTACTGCTCGTTCATACATATCTGGATGAAGGTATTCTTCAGTTCCATAAAGTGATACAAACTGTTGATCTTCTCGCAGTTCACGAGCTGCACCAAAATCAGTTAATTTATATATAGTACTACCATCGTCAGATATAAATTTCATAATATTTCCAGGTTTAAGATCACGATGAACTAAATTATTGTCTCTTAAATGTTTCATGCCAGCAGACAAATGTTCTAGAACAAGCAAAAATTCTTCTTCCGCAAGACCGTACGTATTTTCAGGATCATCTAGAATATTGAATAAACTGCCTCCTGTACACAATTCCATTACTATAACTTTCCCACGACCATCTTGCTCTTCTTCAATCGCTAATAATTTAACAATATTTTCATGCTTTACTTTACGGAGAACTTCAAATTCTCGAACTTGTACGTCTTGAGGTCTCATTTGACTAACTTGGTTAAAAGTTTTCACAGCAACAGGTTCTCCATTATTTTTGTTTACTCCCTGAAACACTGCTCCTGTTGCTCCTTTTCCCAAAACACTAGTTGTGCACCAAACATAATTGGCTGATCCTCTCAAAAAAGACATGTTTGATTTTGAACCTGTAACTAAATCAATTAAATATCTATAAATATTTAAATAATTTAACCAGTTAACCAGTCAACAATATCTGTAAATGAAAAACTTACCTTACTATGTATTTTCTCTAACGATGTTAGAAATAATTAATTGAAATTGTTTAAAAATAATTCTAAAATTATTACTGTTGTTGTAATTTTGTTTGTTATGCATTTAAATGCACTATATAGAAAAAGCTGATTCAAGTGCGTCACTTTTTCTATCAATTGAAATGACTTCTCAAATAAATACTAGTATTTTATAATGGGTTAAGTTGCGTAGCTAAGTCCAGAGGAGGACATGTTGATAATCACCATCCCAGCTGTCAAACGGTTAGAACGGCCAACGTGAGACTTGCGAGTGATGTCTGGAACCTTTATACAATGAGGCAATTCTCACTCACAGTGGGTGCGTTCAGAAATGTTTGCTGACCTTATTGACTAGTCAAATACAGTCATTTGTTAATGACGTCTGCTTATATTTTATTTTGTTATACTTTGCATGGAGTAAATAAAAAAATAAGCACGAGCCAAATTACGAATCATGATATCAGATATTATTATATTGTAAAATTTGTTTTTTTCGATTTTTTTTAAATATTATTATTATATGATGCGACTAATGGTGTACATCTAGACTTGGCCAAGGTATCATGAAGTCCATTTGCTCATCCGCTGATCGATATTTTTATAGATGGGAAACGGCTTCTTGTTCCCCTAATCGCTGCTTGTTCCTAATTGCCCCTCCTCCTCCTCAAAATTCGCTTGTGCCGGCACTTATGTAGTAGACAGACTAAATGCGCAGGCCAGTCTAGATTTGATCTTATAAGTGTATTATACCCTAGTGAAAATTTTTAGTGTAGCAAGATGTATCAAAGTGTATGATCAAGATGTTACATTTCGTACCAATCTTGACACCCTTTGATACACTTTGATACATCTTGATACACTTTGTTACACTTTGATACACCTTGATACACTTTGATACACTTTGCGGGACCCTTTGATACATTTCCATCAAAATTAGAATTTTATTTTCCTTATATTAAATTTTTTAGATACCTACCAAAGTGTATCAAAATGTATCAAGGTGTATCAAAGTGTATCAACATTTTACAAAATTGGTCCAAAATGCAACACCTTAATACCCCTTGATATACTTTGATATACTTTGACATACTTTGGATACATTTTGATATACTATACTTAAATATTTCCGCTAGGGTAAGGATTTATTGAGAAATTGATGCTTTCATTTCATTTATCTTAATTATTACAACATGTCCTTCAATCTTTTCTCTTATAAATCTGAATCTAATTTGTGTTTGCACAGAAATTGTCCTTCCAAAAACAATACTGGTATTTCAAATTGATAAATTTCTTTCAAATGCTCCTTTCCAGGGTCTGTAATTTTAACTGTTTCTAATTGGTATCTTCCACTGAATTTTAATTTCAATTCATCTTTCATATTGTCGCATAAAGGGCAGACATCCTTGGTATAAAGTGTTAGTTTTGGAGGAGATGAGAAGGAATGAGACCTGTGTAAGATTATCGGATTTTCTTTATCACAAAGGACTTTGTTGGTTTTAGTAAAAAAATTTTATAAAAATATAAAAAATTTATTTAATCAATAAAGGACATTAAATTTTATATAAAAATAACAGTCAAAATTACTATAAAATATCTGCCATTAATTCTCTTGCTTTCTGTAGTATCCCCAAGATTTGTAACAATGTTGTAGAAAAAGTGAACAGAAAAGATAACTTACAATTTTTCAATTAAAATTGAAGATGCACCACCTCCTCCATTGCAAATAGATGCTATACCTTTTTCTCCTCTTTTTAATGCATGAACTAAATGAACAACAATTCTAGCTCCTGACATACTGTAAAAAAAGTTACAAAAATATCTCCATTAAAAATGTACAATTTAAAAAATAATGAACATGTTTTTTTTTATACCCAATTGGGTGCCCCAGTGAAACAGCTCCACCATGGATATTTATTTTAGTCGGATCAATGTCTAACAATTTCTGATTGGCAATAGCAACAACGCTAAAGGCTTCGTTAATTTCCCACAAAGCAATATCATTTTTGTTTAATCCAGTATTTTGTAGCATCTAAAATAACAATATTTAAAAATGAAAGGAATGAAAATTAATCAAAAATCAGTACATTTTTTTATATTAAATAAGACACTTACAGTAGGAATACCTAAGGCAGGTGCAATAGGAAAATCAATTGGATCAGTGGCAGCATCTTGAAAACTAACAATTCTTGCTAGTGGTTTCAGATTTAATTTTTGAGCATTATCGGCAGTGGTTAGTATAAGAGCAGCTGCACCATCATTCAAAGTTGATGCATTTCCTGCTGTTACAGTGCCATTTTCTTTCTATAATAAATAAAATAAAATTTAATTAATTTATAGTTAAAAATTCATATTCTCTTTTAAGAAAAAGATTACTTGGAAAACTGTTGCAAGTTTGTTGAATTTTTCAAAATTAACTCTTTTGTATTCTTCATCAGCAGAAAAAACAATATCTGGTTTACCTCTTTTTTGAGGTACATTAACAGGGACTAATTCATCCTTAAAAATATTTTTTTCATAAGCTGCTGCACTCCTTTTATAGCTATTGATTGCATACTCATCTTGTTGATCACGAGTGATTCCTAGTTTTTTTGCAGTATTTTCAGCACAGTTACCCATATGAAATTTATTATATACATCTGTAAGGCCATCGAAAACAATTCCATCCTAAAAAGTTGATTAGATAAAAAAATTGTTAAAACAAAAGTGAAACTAAAATTAAATACCTCGAGTTTAATGCCCCCATAAGGAGTTTCTCCTCGCTTTAAGTAATATGGGACATTGGACATGGATTCCATGCCACCAGCAAGTACAACTTGTTGATGTCCACATTGAAGAGCTTGGGTACCAAGCATAATACTTTTCATACCACTTGCACAAACTTTATTTATAGTTGTACATATAGTTGATTTTGGAAGACCTAGTATGAAAAGAATATTTGTAATAAAACTGATTAAAATCAGTATTTTATTTTTCTTTTTATACAATTTTCACTAAACCTGCGAATAAAGTCGACTGTCTGGCTGGTGCTTGGCCAAGATAAGCCTGACAGACATTGCCCATGTACACTTCTTTAATTTGTTCCTTTGCAATGGCAGCTCTTTCAATGGCAGCCTGTTATGTACATGGTACTATATATTAATTAATACATATATCATTTGAATATTTAAAAAAATCAATTACTTGAATAGCTACTGCTCCTAATTTGGTAGCAGAAAGAGAGGATAAGGAACCTAAAAAGGATCCCATTGGAGTTCTAACAGCACTAACAATAACGACATCATGCAGTTTCATTTTGGTACTATATAAACGCTTAGGAAGCAAAGAAATCTGAAAAATTAAAATAAAAATTGGAATAGATTTAACAATTTGTTTATTAATGAAGGTAATGTTAAGTTTTGAATTCAACATCTACACCTGTTGAGTAAACATATTGTGTGTGTGTGTGTGCGCGCGGGCGCGCGCGTGTGCGGTGCATGGATTCACGCAGCAGTATGCGTGGCTTTGTGCATAAAATTAATTATTTCTAATTAATTTTACACGTGATTTTGAAGAGTTAAAAGAAGATATCAAAATGATAAATCAATAATTATTACCGTTTTATAGGTTATGAATTACATTTATTAAGTTATAAAATAATACTTGCACAGCGCTGTTGTAATGTTAATATAAATATGTATAAATATATATAATTACGCTATTGTCTTTTAAATCAACTAAGTAGGTCACTTACATTTTTAGGAATAATCATAATTGTGCTAGGTTAAAATGAAATTTCCTAATACTATTTATTACATCTACTGTGTAGCGGTCTGGTACAGTGATAAGGCCTTTTTGTGTAATATACATATTACAAATGGCGCTTATCAAAGTAGGAAATTGTGAAATAATTATTAAGTCAGTTTACATTTTAGCATCTTCCGTAAATAACGATCAGTTGATCGGTATTTGTACATTTTTTTTCTCGCATATAGCCATTAGCATAAAACTTAAAACCATTATCATTATAATGCTATATTTCCTGTAGTATGCAGATATACTTCTTACAAAGCTGCACAGCTATTATCCGCAGAGATTCCGAAATATAGGTACCTATGTAAAACCTGGTAAAACTTTAAAAATTGCTCAGCCTCACGGGTGGACTACTGGACTGGCGACCGCGATGTTGCGCTTGCGCATTTGCGCATGTATACTCGTCTCGTTAGTTGTTGGATACAATACGAATAAAGCTTGAAACCTACATAATCTATATATACGTATCTACTTTATCTCGCCTCTGGGGCTCTGGCTATAGTGCATCTGTGCATCTATAGCCTCTATGATTCTATATTCTGTCTGACTGCTTAGTTGGCCAACGTTTGGCTTTTCGCAGCGTCGCCTGCAAAAATTCATGAGTACATTGTTTTGAGTACAGGTAGTTTTGTTGCGAACCATTATGTTCGTTTACGAATTTACAGTGACTTTGGATTAAAAATAAAGAGGCAGACGCGAAGAATCAGAATTTGCTGTTGTCATCTACAACGTTGGAAAGTTTGCGAGATTTGGAGCTGGGCGATGCGATAATTTTGAGGTTATTTTTAGTTTCTCCTCATCTTGTTTCGTTTCACGTAAGCGGTATCTTTGTAGAGGATTCTGCATTCTAGTCAATATTTATTCTCAAATACTTAATCAGTAGTCAGTAAGCTCTACAGGCATGTGCTGATTCTGCCAAAGAAGTGTTTTAAAAATTTTACAGATTCAATAACAACTTTTGTAAGTATTTTAATTACAATATGTTTACTTGATTAAAGCTTCTAGCATAATTCTTGTAGCTTTTTATTAAGGTTTAAATTTTTTTGTATTTATGTAAATTATATAAAAGTTGTCTGCACGGTACAAAATATTCATTAGTAGCCGGTGTAAAAGATTGTCATCCATAAAGAAAACATTGTATAAAAGCTTGTTAAAAATCTTTCCATTTGTCAATTCATGAATTATTTTGACATAACAATTAACATTATTGTTTGTACTTTATTTGATTATTCTGTAGATTAAAGCAATTGTAGAATAATTAGAACATTTATGTTTGCTCATTAGGTGCACTGGAACAGTAGATAGTGAGTCGTGACTCCTCTTATGCTGTACAAGTATTTCTATGATGTTTTCATCAGGTCTTGGCTGTAATTTGTCTTTTCCTAGCTGCCTCGGTTATCCTCAAGATAGTGAAGAACTGATTCCCAAAATGGCTCGTGAGCCAATTACTTTGAATGTATATGACATGGTAAAATAATTTAAATTATCCATGTTTTTACTCTAATTTTTATTTAAAATTTAATAACAAAAAATTATTTGTAGTATTGGATGAATGAATACACAACACCAATGGGCTTAGGTGTCTTCCATTCAGGTGTTGAAATTTATGGAACAGGTAAGTTGGTTAATTTAATTCCTAAGTAATTAAAACAAATAAAATAATTTTCAGTTTTATTTGGTAATTTTACTTTGTAGGTATTTATACAAAAGAAATATTAAGTTTAATTTTTTTATATTTTTAAATTGTTATTTTTTTTATTAAAACAAATGAATCATATTCTTCAATGAGTTTTATATTTACATATCTTAAAGAACAATTTGACTTTACTTGATTCTCTTTAATTCAAGTGTTTTTATTTCTTTGAAGAGTATGCATATGGAGGTCATTCTCTTCCAATGTCTGGAATATTTGAAATTCAACCAAGAACTGCTGAAGAATTAGGAGAACAATTTAGATTTCGGTAAAGAATCATTTATTTCTGAAAATATGAGTAACATTATTGTTAATTATTTACAATACAAGTCTATTAAATTTTCAGACAATCAGTTCACATTGGTTACACAGACTTTACAGAAGAAGATGTAGCTCGAATAATAGCTGAGTTGGGAAAGGACTTTAGAGGTGATCGATATCATCTAATGAACAAAAATTGCAACCATTTCAGCAGCCAGTTTACTCAGGTCTGCATTTGTATATTTTTCTACAATCGTATACAATAGAAATAATAAATTATTTATTACTGCGCTTGCAGATACTTTGTGACCAGGAGATACCTGGTTGGGTCAATCGTCTGGCTTACTTCAGTTCCTGTGTGCCATTTCTGCAACGTTGTCTACCAAAAGCTTGGCTTACTCCAGTTGCCCTTCAACACTCACTTAGTCATGTGAGTCATAATGACAGTACGCCGCCGTCAGATCATTCTTTGTAACACGAACATCGGTCGTACCAACACCATTGGTGCCGTCTCGGCGACAACGGGGACAGAAATGACGAAGACAATGCTGACGAATGCAGCTGCAATATAAAAAGTCACAGCTTTTAGAACAGCGTCGGCTCCATGCGTACTAGTTTTAACGAAAAGATAGGTCACATGTTATTAAAAGGTCATGTCAAACTGAATCTTGCAAGTTTTTGAAGAAGTAGCAGTAAGTTACTAGAATAAACCAAAAACTATTAATCCTACTGTATGTTCTACTGGTTGCCTGTAATTAAACTGAAAAAATAAAAAAGATGAAAGTTTTTCAACTTTTAAAAATATTTTTGTTGCATGTACATAAAAAGTTTAAATACATGTGAAGTCAGTCACAACAAATGTTTGCAGAAACTAGTAACTTACTGCACCTTTATTATGCATAAGAGTACAATAAGCCTATTGTTGGAGAAGGTATTACGAAAGAGGCAAAATAGAAGGAATCGCGTATGTTGATGATATCGTTGCCTTCCTTGTACTCTTATATATGTAGACGGTGTGATGAAACGATAACATAAATAAGGTAATATAACGAATATTTTGTTGGTAAATGATATTTCATACCGAGAGAATGAAAAAATGTTAAGCCAGATAGGAAGAAAAAGTATTGCCTAAAAATCAAATATTGAGAGGAGACTGAATAAACTTGAAATTGTTTATCGATCAACGTCAATAACAATATTTTTAATATTTCAATTCTTTAAATAATATTGTATACTTTAAATCTTTGAATATTTTTTTTACAAGTGTGTAATGTGAAAATTAATTTTATCAATAGATTTTATTTGTACTAGAAAGTAAAATTAATAGATTCTTTGTTTTGTAAGTTATTTGAAGAAATGTAACTGCACTATTTATGAAATGTGTTTATTTATATGTTTACACTTGGATACCTGGAGATATGAATGAATACTTTAAAGCATCAAATTATTAAATCTGTTAATTAAATCTGCGTGTTTTAATATTAAAATTAAAATATTTTGTCCCATTCTGGTTCTCTTACCAGTTAAATGAGAAAATGTACAATTATTAAAATAAGAACAGTTGTTGCAAGTTACAGGACCGTAAGTAGCGTGTAATTATTTTTAAAATAAAATAATAGCTATTGACGTTGTATTTAGTATAGTTCACTCTGAAACTTTTTTTGCATAATAGTGAAAATATTAAATATTAACAATAACAATACTTGCGATAGTGGTCATATAAAAAATTTGTCTATTTAAATGTGAGTGTAATTCATTGTAAAAGCTTCGTTATTGGGCTATGATTCTCTTTGATGACAGTTGAAGAACAAATTTTTAATAATCTCTAACAATAATTAAAATGTTGAAAAAATTATGTTTTATATTTGCATTTTGCAGACCCTTGTCGCAAACCGTACGTATCGGCCCAATATGTGAAGAAAGTGCTTTACAAACTTTTTTTATTATTGCCCGACAATGTAACATTAGTAATCTCTAAAATATAACGACTTAATTTATCACTATAAGATGCTTTCAGAGCACAATGACATTAAATGTGTTCGTAACGAGCTAAAGGCAACATGTATAAATTTTAATGCAACTACATATAATAAATGTTTGGTTTTACAAATTTTTTTATATATGCCAAATAATTTATGTGGCTTCCTTGCGGAAGAGTGCAAATCGAAAAAATGCTAGGTATGTGCACGTCCAGGTCATTTAAAAGTGCATGTATGTTCCAGTTGTAAGGATGTAACTGCTTGTCTGTTTTAAAAAATCAATAACTTTGAAAAGTCCATTTGATACATTTTTCTTTTGTCCTCTTTTATTATTCCACAGTTAGTTTGTGGCAAAAGAGAACGAAAAAATGAAAAGCCATAATTGCGCTGCAACCAAATGCTTTTCTGTTGCTAAGCCATAAATTTAAATGTATTTAAAAAAAAAAATATTAAAAGTTATGCATGTTTCCCAATATGGAATATTCGTCGTAATCGCTGCCAGATTTAGTAGCGCAGATAAAATATTGGAAAAATAGTCTGTATTAACGCGATCTCGTGTTTCTCGAAAAATGTGCATTTATCTACTCAATTTAGGACGTCGGGATCACGAGTTATACTTGAAAAGATTCAAGAATAGTTGGAATAAATTTTTTACATATGTATAAAGATATTATATTGCGTGTCACGTCTATCATTTTATCATAGATCATTACCAAAGTTATAAAACAAAACATTTGAAAAAGTATGTAATAAGGACGAAGAATTTGTGTAATATGGCAGAAGTTGCAGTTGTTGATTAAGAGTGTTAAAAGTGCGACATAGTGTGTAGTACGTAATAAATGAATCGAGTTTTAATCGATGTTTATATTTATTATTTTGAAAATTGTGATAACGTTGGTACTTTCGAAGGATTAGCGCAAACTGGTTAAATTAGTATACACATTTATAAATATTGATTTATCAGAAATTGTAATGTGTATAAATTTAGTCACTTTAGATGATTAGGAAAACACGCCCCCGAATGTTCGATTCTGCATTGAAAATGCTCAAATTTGATGCTCAGGTCACATTTCGTAGGCTTAGGCACCGCATTTGTCAGTCTCGCATCTCCCGCTCACTTTGTTGAGTGTGATGCAGCACCTAAGAGATTAGGAAAGAGACAACACCCGATGCGGTCGACCATCCAAATAGTAACCGCGCCGAAAGTTGCTTACTTCCCTGACCGCCCGACTACCGAGAAGCGGCCCCGCCATTCCGCCAAAGTGTCGATCTAAAAACATACTATTATTTTAAAAATATTTTATAATTTACCTATTTTAAAGGCAAATTCTTGAGTAAACTTGCGCATCAATGCTTAGAAAGTGCCAATGTGTATGTACAATTTCTATAAAATTATGTGTATAAAATTGATTTGTGATACTTTGACTGAAGACATTTTGTCAATGCTACAATAAAAAACTACAATAAAAAGAATAACATGTCAGATTACAAAGAAAAATTTCATATTTAGATAGGGCTGCATCATGATCAGCTATGTGGTTGGTGCGTATGGAATTAAAATTGCACAGCGCGTTTTTCGCAACCAAAGATTTTTATGCGAAATATTTGATTCATAGGTTGAATACTACAATAGCTCAAAATTGCATCAGTATTAGTATGCACAACGTCATTAATTCAAATGGTTTTAGACAAAGTATCCAAATACGTTATACAGATGGTATATAAATGCAAATAAATATATAGTGCCAATTTTGAAAGTGGAGCTATTTATAATTTTCTTTTAATTCATTTATTTGTTACTGAATATTACAATACCAGATAGGCTGATAAAACGGCAGTTTCTGTAAATTCTGCTGGCAAAATTTAATACGTATTAGAATAAGAATGAATTTCAAAACATAATTTTAGTTGTAATACTTTTTTATTTCTGCTGTAGCTTGGGAAATTGTCGATATCGTAAATCCCACTTGCGAATTAAAGTACAATTGCTGCGAAAACACAATGTATTTTTAAAACTCGATTGTACTTTCGAATTTTTGATAGCCACATTTCAATTACAATAATAAAACATTGCATAAATACAAAAATAGCAAGAACAGATTGCCGGTAAAGTGGAATTTTTGTTTTTATTATTTTCTAGTAAATATATTTATTTGTAATAATGGTAAATTGATTAAGTTTAATGTAGTTTTCATTAGTTTTAGTTTTAGATGACATTTTGGCTATTCAATTCTGGAATAAATGTAGGGCAAATATTTTGGTATAGGCATATTGCAATACATTTTCTTATCTTCGTTATTATCGTAAAGATGGCTCAGTATTAGAAAAAAAGCTTGCGTGCGAATTCAACACAGATAATCAATTTTTACATCTGCATGCGCACATAAACATGGCTCGATATAATGAAAGATTTACGCAACTTGACAAGTATAATGATATATGACACATTCACCCTCATATCCTTATGAATTATTTTTTCTTATAGTTACTTATGTACATGTAATAGCAGGAATATTGCATTCATCCGTTGAGTGATAAAATAAAATACATAACATTTTTAACGAATTTATCCTGTTTTTCAATTACATTGTGGGTATAATTTGCTATATCTTTAGTAAAGAAAGATGAGAAAAAAGTGAAATTACAAACAGTTTTTTTCATTGGATCAATTTTTCACTAATTTATAGTCAATTCTACTAATTTAATAGTGCCCCAATAACCCAATACCCAATAACCCAATAACCCAATAACCCACTGACTCAATAACCCTAACCTAATAACCCGAATCTAATAATAAAATAACCTAACCTAATAACATAACCTCATTTCCTAACCCAATAACCCAATAACCCAATAATCTGATAACATTTTTTTTAATAGGTTAGCACATCTAACCACATGAGGTACATCGAATCAAATGAGGCACACGTAACCTAATGAGAATGCTCGGCTAACCTAATCTGCACAGTTCGATTGTTGCGCAGCTGGGCTTTTTCATTAGGTATTAGCATATATAACCTATAATGAGGCACACCTAACCTAATGAGAATGCTCGGCTAACCTAATGTGATGCGTTTTTATTAGCTTAGCATCTTACCTAATGGGGCGCAATATCTAACCCAATGTGCGCATCTAACCCAATATGCCCATCTAACCCAATGCGTCGCAGGTAACCCAATGCGCGCATCTAAACCAATGCGCCCATCTAACCCAATGAGCACATCTAACCCAATGCGTCCATCAAACCCAACGCTTCCATCTAACCCAATGAGCGCATCTAACCCAATGTGCGCATCTATTCCAATGCGTCCATCACACCCAATGCTCCCATCTAACCAAATACGCCCGTCTAGCCCAATGTGTCCAGCTAATTACCCAATGCCACGTTAGGTTCTTCCCTGATCATTTGATCGACATCTAATATGCGCCATTCGAAAGAGCGGGTAAAAATACGTGGGACTATGTCTTTTCCATTGCAATTTTGGCCATCTGGGATCCGATAATGTCGGCCAGGTCTTAGGGGGGCCCGGGTTCCGGAAACTCGAAAATCCGATTTTCATGGAATCGTCCCAAAATTGTTTTCTAGAGCTATTTTCGCGCGCTGAATCGATTGGAATAGGTCCCGAAGCCCAATTCCAACAT
>UXGC01001059.1:0-37194 GCA_900480045.1 Eurytoma adleriae
ACTAATTTTCAGTGAATTTCACTGATTTTCCAGTGCAGATCAGGTCACTTTCACTGGTTTGCCCTGATCCTCACTGAGATCCGGAGTACCAATACCTTCCTATAGGTAGCTAATTAATAATTGACCAAATCAAATCGGAGAACATCGTGTTACCGCACGATGCTCCACTTCTTTAATAAATATTTAGTATCACTCTTACGTAATTTAAAGAATCTCTTTCAATTTAAGTTGTTATGAGGAAACCTTCGTATTTAAAATTAAACTCGCTGAAGTAGTATCGTGTCGTTCGAAAATACCAGCAGGACTATTTTCCCTTTACTCCCGCGCTCGTGTGCAACGTGTAAAGCACGTAATGACACTTCGAGGTACAAAGCGTACGCGCTCTCCAACGCGCTCGCTTCCGTAAAAGTGCCGAGCGATCGAAACTCAGAACCTGGCCGCGCTTTCGTCGAAAAACACCGACGTTTTTACCTCCACCCGTAAGAGACTCGGCTCTCACGCGAAGGACTTTCTCGGAAAGTCCGTGGCATATTGCGGAAAAATTACGCCCCGTAACGAGCTTAAGACTCGCTACTTTTCTCTCACTCTTTGCCTCTCTGTTTTCCTTTCTCTCTCTCCATTCTCCTGATAACATCGCTTACGTAACGAGCGGCGAAAATTCGTTCGGCATAATGCGATGAATTTGAAAATTTATCGATCCCCTTTTTAAGCTCGTTAATTTAGCAACTGCTGAATATCCGAGTAAATATTACAAAATTTCCCGGGGCTCCCTACACTATACACCTCGCGTATGCAAAACTGGCACGAGGGCATTATTCCGACGACCGCGCGCAAAGTATAAAATCGAACGGAGAAGCATTTCGAATAATTGCAGGTGGCGCCTGGTCTAAGTGCGGTTCTCGCGAAAAAGCGAGCCGGTCTCTCCCTCTCTCTCTCTCGCATGCCTAAAAACAAACAAGCCGCGATGTGGAAGGCGGATCGGATCGATAGCCGATATAACGAGGCCGAAGTCGCGCGAGCTTTCTTTCCCCGCGGCGGTACAATGCAAAGCAGCTCGTTAAGTCACTCAACTCGCGTGCAAGCTTTCGCCCCCGCGCGGAAGGAGGCCCGGGCGAAGAGAGGGACGCAGATAACTCGCGCCGCGCCTCTCCTCTCCTTATTATCCGCGCCGGCGGCTCTTTTTTCCTCCTTTTAACCTGCCGCTCGCGGGTGTTTTTTTTTTCGTTCACCGCGTCTGGGTCGCGAATAAGCGGCTTATTATTTTCCCGGATTTTCGCCGATCGCTCCGCCTTCGGGGCGAGCGGGTAACGAGCCCAGCGCTTGCTTTGTCGAAAGGAATTTTCAGGGGGTGGGAAGAGAGAGAGAGGGTGAAAGAGAGAAAGAGAGAGAAAGAGAGAGAGAGAGGAGTGGAGAGAGCGGGTACAGTATTGCCACTCGAATTTTAAACGAGTGCGAATTTACATCGTGGTGCTCGTTGGAAATGATACGCCGCTTTTTTCGAAGCCGCGCTTAATGCTAATTGTGTAATTGAATTAGAAGATGATTATGAACGGAATGAGCTCATGCTAGTGCGTTTGACTTTATTTTGTTCGTTATACAAAATTCTGATAAATTTTTCGTTAATTATTGATTTACAAAGCGTAACATTCAATCTGTCTGTCAATGAATTTGGTATGGAGTAATATGTAATGATTTTGATAATTCAAAATAAAAGATCGTATTTTAAAAACATTCAATTTAACAAACTTAATCATTATACAGGAGAACAATTCACTTTATATTCGTTGTAATTTTAGTGACTTTTGATTAAAATGATTCAATTAGTTTTTGTATTATAAATACTTATAACAGTGGGTTAATATAGATTTTTACTAGGACAAAAGCCTCGGAGTACTTTTAGCGGTAAATGTAGCGCACTTTAATTTTAATATAAGTACCGATGTAGTTTCATTGAACACTCTAGAAATATTCAGATTTACCATATTAGCTCTTCGAAAAGTCGAGGCATAAACTATATAATCTTTTAAATTTAAGAAAATGTAATTACTAACCATTTTTTTCATCTACCGATTCAACTATTAAATCGGTTACTTATAGTCTGTGAAGTTCGTTCACATAAAACAAAAATACATATAAAAAAAACAATAATAAATTAATACTCTAAGACATACAGCAAAACTATCATAAAAGATATGCGTTAAAGGACAAGAAACCGAATTTACCGTCATTCAGCAGTTAATTGTCAATATTATTTCGCCCCGGCAAATTACACGTCCGTGTTAAAATGCAAAAAGTCCCGTCGAAGCGTCCGCCAGCTCGCGGGCGCCAAAAAAAAGGATCGAGGAACACGGGCGTATACGTGTACGAGAGAGCGGGCTCGAAAAGAGGAGGCAAAGTTTGGTCGGCGAACGGTAAACACATTGCAAATCGCTCGCGCTTTTCGCATGCGGCGCTTTTCTGTCTCCCTGTGTGCGCGCGGCGCTGGCCGACGGCGCGGCAGCTGCTGCAGCGCGCGGGGGCTGGCCGGCCGAGTTCGCGCTCGCCGCCTCTCCACGGTGTCACATTTTTGTTTTGCGAATTTCGCCCGAGCGAACGAGCACCCCGAATCCTCTTCCGCTCGTTGTCGCGTCTCCTTTTTTTTTTCGTCAGCTGGCGACGGAAGTCTACCGCTTTTTTTAAGGAAGCTCCGATGGATTATTATTCTTAGGTTCGAGATGGATAGGGAGTATGCTAAACAGTGAATTTGAATTTGTTAAAAACGGCTTTAACGTAATCGATTATTTGTAATGATATTTTTAATGACCAACAAACTATTAATACATACTGGTCATATTGTGATCAAATACTATTCAAAAACACAATTGATTTCAATTTAAGTTTCGCTAAACCAATTGGTGATAGCTAAAATAAGATATGGATCAGATTAGAGGGAATAATTTCACATCTTGTAATGAGGCTAAAAAGTTATTTCAAATTCAATAGAGACGATAGTTTTCAAAATTGATGAAAAATTGAAAAATGTTATTAAACCGTGTGAAAATGTATACAGAATTTTTTGTTGCAGGACAAAAATTTAGATCTGAAAGAGTTATATAATAAGTTTAATCATCTTCGCTGTGCCTCTCCTGCATCTTTAACATTTTTTACATCTGACACACCCACGACTACATAATTGTATGACAATTTCATTAAAACACAAAAAGCAAAGTTTTTCCTTCAAATTATTTGTCATAAACCATTTATACATTATGAAAAATTTCATCGGAGTACCTATAAGTACAGAATACGAGCGTACACAGACAGAAAACAAAAGCTTGGGACGGTGCGCCGGTGAGCATCGGCCCTAAAAGCTCAAAGTCCAAAACGACTCCGCGGCGGTCTTTCGACTGCGCCTGACACGGGGTACTCGGTCGCGCCGGCACACGTACCCCCGTCGCACACGCACGCGGCCGCGGCCGGGCGTGTGTTAAAGCGTCAGCGCGCGGGTTTCACTAATTGTCCGAGCGGCTCGGCTCAGCAGCGGCGCGTTTCGCTCGGCTCAGCGGCGGTGCTCCCTCATCAGCGCTGATTGCCTAACTCTAGGACCCTCCAATCCCTCGCGGCGATGCCTCCGCCGGTGGTGGTTCGCGCGCGCTACCCCCCGGAACCGCGACTTCCCTACTCCCCTCCCCCCCTTTCCCCGGCAAACGCGTCTTTCTCTCTCGCTCCCAGTGCGCCTGTCTCTCCGCCACCGGTGCGCTGTGTACGAATTCGCGTATACGCGCTGTTTATCCCCTGGACTTTTCTACGTGCACCGGTGAAATTTGCCGATCGATCACGACCGATTCTCGTAGCCTACTTAGCCTTGCTGCTTGTATTGAATTTATTTTAAAGAGGATTTCGCGGTTGTTATCCCGGTGAGAGAAATTCGTATGAATTTGTGATGATCGATGGATGTAATAAACATGAACTGAATGTAAAAATGTTGAGGATGGTTATTTTAGGATTAATTACTGATTCATGAACTGGTTATTAGCTTGGTAATTGAGTATTAGCACAAAATCTGCTCCGAAATTTAGCTACCGCAAGTCATGGCATAAACAGCAATTTGTAAATATATTACAGGTATTTTTCGCTATTAAAATAATGATCATTAGTAAGTTAATTAAGTAAATTTATTAAATTAAATTATTAAATTAAAGTTAAAAAAAAAGAGAATAATTACTTCTATAACAAAACAATGAAAATACCGTAGCAATAAAATTCGCAGAAACTCTTACATTTACAATTAAGCAAATTAACCGAACTGAAATTGTACATCACTTCCACAAAATGCAAACAAACTTTGATATAAACTCAAATTCTCATTAATTTTCGTCAAAGCATCACACATATCTCCACGAATCCGTAAGCACACACGCAACAGTACGGAAAATTAAGCACACAGAACGAACTCCACCAGCACAATGAACACGCCCCACTCGAACGCGCGCGAAGAAAAAACGAAGCGGAAGGCAGACCGAATGAGCACCGCTGAAAAAAAAAATCATCGCGCTAAAAGCGAGCCGGGCGATGACGCTACGGCCTCGTAAAAGCGCGGGGATAAAAGTCGCGTATACACACGAGCGCGCGCGCGGGGCCGCGTCGGCGCGCATCAGAGGAGCCGCGCGCGCTCGCTTTTTCCCCGGGGCGCGCGTCGCGCGTGATCCGCGCTAACGCAATTATCCGCGGCGCGATTCTACGGGCAAACATTAGTTAGCGCGCGCCGCGGCGATTGGCCCGGGCGTTGTTTGCCGCGCGGCCGGCCGGCCGCCCCGACGCGCCGCGACGCACGGTCTTACGGCTCGCTTCCCGCCGGGAGAGGTGGACTGTTTTTTTTTTTCGGCGCGATTCCGCCTGCCGGAGGAGGAAATTTCTTGGGGTCGGGGCCGAGGTGAGAGCGAGCTGATTAATTGCCTTTTATTAGATCTGCGCGCGAGGCGTGAAGCCCTTTGTTTGGATTCGCCCGAGCGGCCGCACTGGCTTTTTCGTTCGATTGTTCGTTCGTCAGTCGCGAAAAAGTACGGTTATTCGGGTTTGCTGTTTTATCAAATTATGCTGGTAAAAATGTTCGTTTTTTTCAGATGAATCGGTCTGATTTTCAAAATTTTAAACGACAGTTTTTGTGTATTGTTAAAAAATGTCTGACTTAAATGTCATGAAATTGTTTATACTACTTGCTCGTATACCTAAGGTAATTGCATGTAGATACGTGTAGGTTTATCGTGAGCTGCATTCAGTGAATATGGAAATTAATATAGCTATTATAAAGGAAAGTAATATAAAATATTAAATTAAAATTATTTTCAAATAAAAATGAATTATACCTAAAAAGAATACATATGTTATATCTACCAAATCTTGCGTTTAATAAAATCATTCAAAACCTTTCATATTTACTTTTCCTTCATCTCACTTCTTCATTTATTTTCTACATTTTTCTTATTAAAAAACTATATTTAAATCATTTCTGCAAAAATAAATTTAGGTTCTAGTCTAATAGCTGCGTTAACTGTACTCTTTACACTTAATACCATCGACTCTAAAGTATAAGAGTTTAATTCTTATATAATGAACCTTGTAAATGGTATTATCGTCCGAAAAATCGTAAATAAAAAATAAAAAACAAATAAAAATTGAAATTTTTGTATCTGCCATTTTTCAAACAAATGTTCCCATTCTTGATGTTCGTTCTAAAAGTACTAAATCCGGCCAAGTTTGCGTTAAATAATAAAACATATTGGACCTGATACTATCCAAACAAAAAATCAAAGTATAGCGACATCCCACATCAGCGACCCTGCTCGTGTGCTCCGATTCCGCAGTGCGGAGCTGAGGTTGAGAGTCCCTGTACGGTATCTGGCGTAGTAGCGCGGATCTCACGCGCGTCCCCCGGCTCGGCTCGCCCAACTCCCTCGAGCGGCGGCCATTCAGATTTAAATCGCGCGGCGACGAGGAAGAGAGGCGAGAGAAAAAAACGCACGCGACAAGACGCGCTCGCGCGTGCGAGATCGCCCCCCGTTTCTCCCCTCTCGGCCGCCGCGCGAGCGATGTCGCTCGTACGGAGACGCGACGGGCGCAATCGTCGGGAGGATCGTTTCGACCGAACACTTGACCGAGCCTCGTCACTCTAACGCTCGCTCTCGGCCGACTGTTGGCCGCGTTCCCCCGATCTTTTTCTGGTGTTCCGGATTTTTATTTTCCTTTTTTTTTTTATTTTCGTACGGATGTCGGTGAGTAATATTGGATGCTGGCGATTAGTGTCACGTATGTTTTGTAGATCGAAGATTAGAAGTGTCAAAACAAAAAAAAAAACGCTATGAAGAAGATTAATACTTCAGTGTTTTTTACTTATTTTTATGGAAATATTTTATTTTCTAGCTTTACTTCGGCTATTATTCAATGTCTTTATTATACTTCAAAAAATTGTAGTTAAAGAAAACGAGTTTGCCAATGATAAAACTATAATAATGGTTATAGTTGATGAAAAGATTATGATCAATTTTAAAAATAAAGAAATATTTTTGAGAATTATTTATGTACGGGTGAAGGTTATAGGATCAGGTAGTAAGTATAAATTACTAATTCATGATTTAATTGTTTCACATAGATCTTTTTATTATTTTTCGCGCTGCACCTTGACACAACGTATCGCATATATATAATACCATCTCTTTGTACAATAATTTGTTTAAATTACAGACTCTTGAACTACGCCTAATTACAATAATCTCTCTTTCTTCCCTCTTCTTTTACCCCCCTTCGTCAACTTCATATACATGTAATAATAATAATATTAATAATAATTTTATATCACCGTCTTCTTATACACTGTACGTGTGTTATTGTCCACAAAGCTATCTACACGTTTGTACAAAACCCTATTTACAGTCTATTTACACCGAGGAATTAAACTAAAAAATCGAACGAAAAATCGCAATAATACAGTAGTAGTAACTTCGAGCGCTCGTGAACGATCGGTTCGAGAACACATTTTGAAGTGCGCGTGTGTGTGAGTATCGCGTGCGCTGGGGCCGCGCCGAGGTCCATGGTAATACGGTCACTAGCCTTCGGAGGACCGGCGTAGCCGGCGCACGAGGGTCGCGGGCCGCTAGTACGGCCTCCAGACGGGCTTGGCCGCGGGCGTCGACTGGATCTTCGTCGGCGGCGGGCTCTTCTTCTCCGCGAGCGACGTCGTCCTGTGCGAGATCAGCGCGCTCGGCGCCTTCAGCTCGTTCCTCGTGCCCTCCAGCGGCCTCCTGCTCTGACGCTCGGGCTCGACGGTGACGTGGATATTCGGCTGCCTGGGCTGGCGCTCGGGCTCGACGGTGACGTGGATGTTCGGTTGCCTGTGCTGACGCTCGGGCTCGACGGTGACGTGGATATTCGGCTGCCTGTGCTGGCGCTCGGGCTCGACGGCCACGTGGAGGTTCGGCTGCTGGGCGGTCAGGCGGATGGGCACGAAGGCGCTGCGCACCGGCTCCTCGGGCGCGGACTCGCTGCCGCTGTCGCTGGGACTGCGGGGAGGCGTGCGCGAGGGGCTGTTCGCCAGCCGGAGCGCCGTGGAGGAGGGCGTCGTCGCCGTCGGCGGCGTCACGCTCGACGGGCTCCTGTGCGCCAGGCTCGCCATCATCGCCAGGTCCGTCTGCACCGCAGGCACTGGAGGCACCGTCGCGCCGTACTTGCCCACGTGCTCGGCGTACGGGTACGACGAGGGAATGACGGCCGTCGGGAAGGTCGGCGCGAACAGATCCGCGTGTGGAATGCCCATGGGTCCTGAAATCGGAAGAAAAATGGAGATTTAGTTTTGCGAGTCTTTTTATTTTCGTTTTTTTTTTTGGGGAGGTGCACTGGTGCTGGGTCGAGTTGGCTGGAGTGGCGACGGGAGAGAAGGGGCGCATTGTTGCGTTCGCTGCAGCGGCGCAGGGGCGAGCCGACTGTGAGAAAGGGAGAGACGGAAACTGGCTCCGGGGGTCGACGAGCCCGAGGGTCCAGATCCACCAGACCCCCGACCTCTGCATGAATCATCGGAGCGACCGTGCGCGAATCGATACGTACTTTCGCGCCTTGTACTCGACCCTTCGTGGAAATTACGCTCGACCTCCACGTGAAATCTTTAATAAGTACCAGACTCGTGACAGTCTAATTTGGTGATCAATCTTTATTCGGAATGCGAGGTAAAGTGGAGCGATCAAAGCAAGAATACTGTTTTTTTTTATAGAAAAATAAAGCTTAAAGATTCGAACCCGACTGGACGTTAAGTCAAAAACGTAAAATTTTCTTGGAAAATATATTTACAGGGAGTGCATCGCCACTAGTCATACTCATATATTTTAACCATCAAGTATAGTTACGAAACTCACCTTTAACTAGCGCGGGATGAGAAAACTGCCAGCCGTGTCCAAGATACGCCGCGTCCAGCCACGGGCTCAGGAGTCCCAGCGGGGGGAATCCAGGTCCATACTGATAATCTGCAAGAAGAAAAAAAATCTTTCATCAGTACCAATCGTTCCATCGGTCTCTTGTATATTTCGCGATCAAAAGCTTTTTGCTTCAACGCCTTTCGAGTTTAATAGTCCGGAATAGCGTCGCGACCCTTTATTGCGGACGGGAGAGGAAAAAAAAGCAAGTCTGAAGCGTTTGTTCGCGCGCTCGTTAAGGGAATCTCGCCGGGAGGCACATGCCGCCGCCACATGCGGAAGGCGCTGCCAAGTTCGCGAGCGCGCCGGCCCGTGGTTTGAGGTCCGCCGAGGAACCCGCCACCCCCTCCGCCCATCCGGGATTATTAAGCGCGGCCGACCGCTGCTCTTTTGCGGATTCACCGCGTGTTTCCCTTTTTCTTTGCTTCGAATTGTTCCTTTTTCCGAAATACTTTTTTCTTTGCGGAATTACGGAAGTTTTCGAACGAAAGTTTTGATGTAATAGTTTCCAAGCGCGAGGATTGGTGAAAAAGTGTTTCTTAAAAATTTAAAGTAAAGATACTTACTCGACTTGGATCGCGGTTCCCTTGGTCCATCGACGGTAACCTTGATGGCTTTCATGTAAGTGGCAACTTGCATCGGCATGGTTCCAATTTGTATCGTCAGAGAAAACATCTTTCCTGCAATCAGAGAAACAACAAACGTTAGTCTCGCCCATCGCAACCAAAAACAAACTAACTCGAGCAGAAGACTCTCCGATCTCCCACCTGTGCGATCGACGGGCGGGAGATCGAACACCTGAGAGTATCTCGATGTTTGTCAACAAATCGCCCGCGGTAACAGTCGTTCGCAGAGCGACGGAATATAAGGAAACGATCCTCACCTCTTCCACTTTTGCCGACGAAGCGCAGATCGTTGAATTTGGCGACCTGGTTTTTCATGATGGCCTCGTTGTTCTTAAGCTCGCCGTGGATGTTCTCGTCGTTGCCGCAGGTTATGACGACCTTGGTGCCGTCGGTAACCTCGTCCAGGGCGACGACCTTGAAGGCCACGGGGAGCGACTTGTTCGAGCGCCAGTGCGCCGGCAGCGGGCTGCAGAGGATCGACGGGCTGCCGGTCTGCACGAGGTCGCCGTGGCAGGAGCGCAGCGCATCGTGGACCGCCGAGAAGTTTTCCAGCAAGCCCATTGGTCCCTCCGGCAGATGCATCTCGTACCGCTCTAAACGTCACTTGGTTCTCGCAAAAAAACGACACGGAGCTCCAGCGCTCGTCAAAGCACTCGACACTGCATGTAAAAACGGAGCACACACTGAATACTCGGTCCCTTTTCGCCCCGAAGGAAAGCGGGAGTCGGCGAAAAGAAAAAAAAAACACTTGGGCTTCTGTCACTCGGACGGCGGGCACGCACTGCGAGCGAGCGAGACGGACAGAGCGATGGGTGGCTGGTTGGTGCGCACGCTCGGCGTGGGTGCTGCTGGTGGCGGGTGACTGCGTGGAGCCGAGAGAGAGCCGACGCGCACTCGATGCCGGCCGAGCGGATTCTAGTTTTTCGCGGCACAGGCGCATCTATTTAGGGGAGGCTTGCCGGCTATTTTTATCCCCACCCGACCGGCACTTTTTCCCCGAGCCCCCGCCCAGCCCGGGGCCGGCCGACCAATGAGGACCGGCGGTCGTGTTGTGGCCGCCGCGGCGAGCCGCCTTCGGAGCTGCTCTCTCGCCCCGGCTCCCCCCGTCTCCGCTTCCCCCTCCTCCCTTCTCCCCGCCGCCCCCGCCGCCACGGCTCCTCCGAAGGCATACGGGGGTGGCTCGTGCGAACGAGCGAGCGAAACGGACGGAGTCGCTGCGGCGCGCGTGTGTTGGATTAGTAGTGGATGATCAGTCTGTCTGCCTCTCTCTCTCTCTCGTCCTCGCTGCCGCGGCGGCGCTCCTTTTCGCTCGCTGCTACTGCTTTTTTTATTCTTTCCTCGGATGGTGGGAGGAAAGCGCAGCCTTGGGGACACGCGCCCCGAGGTGAGGCGGCTCGCGAGGAACCCGAGCCACCGGAACCCTTCGCGTTTGTTGTTCTCGTTGCGCTCGTTGAAGTTTCTTAAGGGGGATTAGGAGGAGATTGAGGAGTTGCGCGTTGCGATAATACTGACTTGCACGGTTTTTAATGGTTTTGCGCTCTTTTAGCAAGGTCCACGGTGGAATCTTTAAAATCATATTTTTACTTTACTTTCCAAGTAGTTAGAAAATGTAGAAAGATATTTTAGAAAATTTCATTTCAGGTTTCATTTGTTTTATTTTAAAACAATTTAAGGCTTCTGAATACTGCATTTTCATATTTCGAGCGTAAAGTATTATTTTTATGTCTACTCAGTGGGAGAGAAATATGGTATTGCTTCCTTCCTCAGCAAACTTTTTTTCTTTTCTGTAAATCAAAAGACGCTTTTAACAACTGACAGTATGTGCAATACTAAAGTATCTAGTAGTTTCTTGTTCTCATCTTTATTTTTTTACTTTCGTCTCAAGCAAAAGCAACCTATTCTAGTAATTCTCCCTACAGAACATAGTGCTAGATCCCTATAGAACACAGTGCTTACTGTAATTTTGAATTACTTTCGAATAAAAAGTAAAATTGAATGAAATAGTTATTTTTTGTCATATCTATGTTTGCATCTGAATATTATAATGATAATAATAGCCATGAGATGCATACACTACACAAAATAATATAGGAAAGTGTACTCTAAATTCTTGGAGGAGGACAGACATGAAATGTAATAAAATTTGTTATTATTATAGCATCTTTTACTGTAAAATTGATAATTTTTTCAACGATTATGACTCCATTATTCTCTCCATCTCAAATCATTTAATTATAGAAATTGTTACTATTTATTTTTATCACTGTAATTTATACTTTTACCTCGAAAGTAGAATTTTATTAATTAAAAACTCATACTATAAAAGTACACTCTATTTCCTAATTGTGTCCAATTTTTTAATATATATATTTTTACACAATTTCATATTTGCATACAAAAAAAAACTCAAAAATTTTATTAAGAACAAACGCGTATACTTAATTTTCTTCGAAATCTTCTGGTTTCTCTAGAATATCTCTTTTAAAAAAAATTGCGAAACGATTGCGCATTTTTAAATGCCTTCTAATCAACCAATTAAGGATAAGCCGGCTTTCGGAGCTGGAGACAATAGGAACGGGTTAACCGCACCACGCAAAATTCTCGCGAAAAGGCTACCCAACGGAATCGCCGCCTGACTCCTGACTGCTTTACGTATCGATCAGCATGATCCGGACTAAGTCTAATGCCTCGATTATGCGGAGACTTAACCCGTTCGATTCGTGCCGAAAGGGTTAAACTCGACATCCTTCCTTCGTGGTGTCGGAACTCCGTACTTTTCCATGCAGCTCCGCGCGCAACTCCGGACCTCCGGATTCGCGGAACTCCTTCGGCCCTCGGAGGCCCTCCCTTCCCCTTTGCCCGAAGCGCACGCGCGCAAAATTTACGGCCCTCCGCCTCGACTTTCACGCAAAAGGAGAGAACGATGGTCGCAACCCTTTGTCGGTGGGAGCCGAGGCAACAGTTATATTGCCACGCGCTTGCGGCCCTGCCCGCGGGGGGTAAATTACAATCGATCTCTGACGGCCAATTGCACCTGTGCGAAAGGCGTACGGGCAAGCGCTGCTATACCTGCAGCGACCAACCCTTTGCGGCCTTTCTGGGTCAGCGTGTCGCTCGTACCCCCGGCGGAGCTCTCTCTTTCTCTCTCTTACTCTCGCCGGATCGTGCGGGCGGCGCTCGTCGGGTACGGCTTTTTCTTCGGCAGCGCGGCTGTGCGTTTTAGCGAGCCGCCGGTTTGCCCCTTTTTCCGCGGCCGCCCGGAAGCTGCTCCACTTTCCTTTTGTATCAGGCCCCAGGCCGAGCTTTTTCGGCGCCGCGATTGCGAATCGCCGAACCGATCGAGCGCGCAATTCAGCCCGCCGTTGTTCGCCGCGACTCGCGCCGCTTTGCAAGATTGCCCGAGCGATCGCGTAACAGGTGAAGCCTTTTCCGTGTTTATTTACTGACTTCACTCATTTCACGCCCTGCTAAAGTTAATTCGTGAAATACTACTATAATGTGATTAATTCCACGTAGCTGGGTATTATTTATTATATATGTCTATTTATGTATTAAACCAAAGGGATAGTTTATTGCACTATAAAAGTAATCCGGCAAAGGAAACTAAATCCGTTTTTCAGAAAGGAGAGATTATAGTTTGCGGATTAAAAGAGGTACCTTCTTATACATTGTAATGTACCTGGATTATGTACGAATTTGCGTTATGACTAACTTTGATAATTGGCGTTAACTATATATATTATGTGTAATTCTGTTTTTTTTATTACTCAAAAATAAAGCCATATCCTATTCTTTTCAATAAAATTTCACTAATATTGTTAGTGTTAAAAATTTCCCTATATACGGATTTTTAAAGTATTTTTCATTAATTTAACACACGGAATCGATTTTATAATTAATTAATACAATACATTTTTGTATACTAGTTTGAAAATCTGAATTTTCTTTCAGTGTGATATTTTTACTTCGGTGCGAGAAGTCGTCGGCCGGGCCAGTAAAAATTTTGGCCAACCGGTCGGAAGAAATTTGACGAAAAATTTCACCGATCCTTTGGGTTAGCAACCGGCAAGGTTAACCCTGGGAAGGGCTCCCTCGCCGGCAAACCGCGCAGCGCTTCTCTCTTTTCCTCCTTCAGTCGCTGACTCTTTGGCGAAATTGCCGCAGAGCGTCGGCGAAAGGTCCTGGGGCCGCACCCCGGAAAAGCGCGTGCCCTCAATGACGTCGGCCGTAAAAGTTTCCAAACTGGGCCTTTATGGGTCGTGGCCTCTATTCTGGGCTGCCAGGGGGCTACCGAGCGCACGTTTTTATTGTCCCCCCGGCCGGCCATAAGGAACGAACGGTACCTCGTCCCCCACCCCCGCGCCGGCGCGTTATATACGGCGCGTGCAATTTTGGCCAATAAACTTTCGCGCGGCGAGCCGGGCTGTTTGCCGCGTCTACCCGTCTCTCTTTCTCTCATTGACTTCTTTAATTGCACGGGAGTCGGCAGGCCGTGGCCGTGAGTACAGTGGAGCGACGGGCACGGGAGTCGCGCCCGTACGCTGCACCCGCACAGCCCACAACGCGCTGCGGTGGCGGCGTCGGCGGATTTTTGCTCGCGGGTTTACTGTTACCGAGTAGGTAGCAAAGGATAACTCGGTAATTTACGAGCACGATGTACACCTCAGATTATTTATTGCGTCTCGAGATCTTCGGTTGCAATTTGACACGTGTGGCGATTTCTGCGTATTCAGAGCAGACAAGGGGCGTTGGAGCAGAGAGGCTTAAATGAGGAGTGGGCGTAGTTCTGGTTTAATTGGCACATTTTTGGATTAAGGTAGAGCGGAGGTGATTACTTTGAGTTAATCGCTTTCTTTGGTCGATTTTGGTCGATTTATTTATGTTGGGGCATAAACGAATTAGCCATCTGCATTTAGTTTTGAAAAATACGGCGAAATTCGTAAATTCATTACAAAAACAATTTTTGAGATATTAGATATGAAGCATGAAACTTTACTTACCTGCATTTTTATTTCCCATTCAGAAAATGAATTTACTGGTTTTTAACTACATGGTTACAACCGATGTTAGATTACTAATATTCCGTTTTTACAGATACTTTGTAGAAATTTGTACTTGCTAGAGAAATTAAATGCACTTGCAAATTTACAGCCAAAGCAAGTGTGCCAAATGTTGAAAATACTGTTTATTTTTTTCCGTGTGATCAGAAGAAGTACTTACATACTCTTATAATTAAACCAAAAAAATTTTATAAACTAATTTAAGAATATATTTAATTATATTTTCAACACGACGACATGTATTATGATATTTAATAACAAATATGATTGCACAATTGTATTAAATTTGTTCGCATTATTAAATGATCTATTCTTAAAAATCTTAAATAATAATCATATTATAAAACATTTAATTTGATAAATTATTGCACTATCAATTCAGAATAATAGATTTGTCAAAATATTGAAGATTGAGCTGTCGATACGAACACCATTTCATAAGTGAATTCACACGAGCCGAACAGTAGAACCGCGGACTCGAAGTAAAAAAAAAGCGAAACCGGAGAAAGGTATAGGGTGAAAAGTGAGCTTTCACGAGGTGCTCCCGAGAAAAAGAAAGAGAGCGAAAGAGCGGCGGCGCGCCCAGAGGCGAGCGCGATATTTACTCGGGCTGATCCTCGGCAGCCCCCGAGGATTAGCGCGAGATTAACCCCATTTTTTTCCCCTCCACGGCGAGATTTAACGGTTGCGTCACCTTTTTTTTTGCCTCAAACGAGCCGTGGGTCGCGTCTCCGCCAGGTCCTTGCCCCGTGAAAGCGATGCGCCTCGCGCGGCTAGCCGAGAAAGCGCAGGTGCGCGTTGCGCCGGGTACCGAAAGGATGAGGCCGAAATGTCCTGTTACGCGTAAGTCGGGTCGGGGACTCATTTTTTGCTTCTCACCACGAACTGGCGCGCGCGCGCCCCAAAATTGTCCCCCTAGATAATCTCTTATGCAAGGACGCACTTCAGTCGTATAAATACTTTCCAACGGGACCCTTTCTTCGCCGCTTTCTCGCAAAAAAAGTTTAGTGCGCTCGGGAGGAATTGTAAAAGTCCGTTTATTTATGAATTTTTTTTTTGCTTCGGAGGTCAGTTGATGGGGTTGTGGAAATCTGGGTGAACGGCGTTGCGTGAAACGGGAATCGTGACGTTGCGACTCGGTACCTCGCAATTTACCTTGAACAGCCTCAACGGCTTTGAGTTTTTCATTTCCTTCGTTTGCACTTTCCCTTCTGCGTTTACGAACTGACTCTTATAGGATTTAGAAGAGCCAAGTTTAGGTGCCGTCAGGGCCATCTGTGTGAAAACTACCGAACTTTCTAAGCATCTTGATGTATTTTTAGATCGGTTCTAGTTTGGACACAAGAATTATCGGGTTTAACGCAATACCGCAAATAATAGATAAACATCAGTTATATTTAAAAAAAAATTCTCTTTATTTCATAATAAAATATTGTTTTCTAATTATTGTTACTGTTTTTAAGCTATCTTACTCGAAATTGTCGAGTTTTCTTCGTTGTTGAAACAATTTGTTAGATAAACAATTTAAATCTGTACCCTTTTAATGTATGATTTCATTGATGGAGAAAATTTGACATGTAGCAGAATATATCACATGGAAATAAAAGCTCTACTAAAAACTGCAATAGTCATATTAATGGGAAAGTTACAATCTTTTATTAAAATTTACTAAATCTATAATAAAATTTATTAGATTTCCAGTAAATTTTGTAAGAAACTACTGTAATTATTCCAGTAATGTCAGTAGCTGTATACATCAAAATTGAATACTACAATTTTTAAGAGCATTTTTCTCCGGGCACTTTTTTATATTTAGAGAAATGTAACTATAAATATATTATAAACTATAACTCCTTAACGTAATTAATTCCTTAAATAAAAAAAATCATAAATGTTCGTAACTGTTCGTTTTTCAATGATACAACTTTTGTAATTTTATTCATGAGTAGAACTTTACCATAAATTACACTTTTTGAAAAAAAAATCATACACATTTCTATTGCAAACTTCGGAATCATTCCTGCATTTAAAATAATGACTGCGAGCTTTGACGACGCGTAAATATAAGAGCTGGTAAAAAAAGAACAAAAAAAAAAAACTAGAGTGATGAAGACATGGAGAAAAGCCGGCGCCGCGTCATTTTCACGCACAGCGGCAAATGGGTAGGACTAATTTCTTAAAATGCAGCGAAGTAGCGGCTTCCGTTTCCTCGCCAGTGCGCCGGAAGAACGAGCCCGCCACCCCTTTCCGCTGCGCCTCTTTTTTTTTTAATATCGCCTAGTGCTCACCGAGGACAGGCGCATCCGACGAGATGAATGAGCGCACCCGCGGCTAAAAATCCACGCGAGACTTTCCTCCATTTTTACTGCTCCGAAAGACGAATGTCTTTCTTAAATCAACCCTTTCGACGTGTCGATAGAAAAACCAGGAGTAACAACGTAAATCTAATTTTGGTGTATTATTTACGCTAAAAGTCTACCGAAATTATGCAATACAATTTCTGCCAAAATGTACAAAATTTATGTTCACAATTTCAGCAGAGAATCGATTACACAAATTTTGTATAGAGTCAAACTCTCTTATACACAGACATAGCGTGTTACGGCGCAATCTATGTATTTTTAGAAACTGTTTTGAAGAGTGCAGTTGCAAAATATAATCTGCAATTCCACAAATAGTTTTGCGATTTCCAATGGAGAAAAAAGTCGCGGAATGGCGTGTGCGAACCAACAGGGTGGCCCAGGTTCGGTTTCAATTTTTTATTGCATTAAAAGGTTTGTCCATCAAAATCCGCAGCGTCAAACGTTAACAAAGGCGAAAACAAAGGCGCTCGATTTACATTTGAAGACACGCGACGTTGATTCTCTCGCAGGTGTCAGGCGAGGAGAAGCCCGGGCCGTATCCGATGGGCTGTCTGACGTTTCGACTGCTGCCACTGCGCCGTATGTACGGTGTACACGTGTAACGAGCGCGTGTGTACGTACGCGTGAAAACGTAAACATCCCGCACGCACACCTACCTCGGGACCTGTGCAATCGCACTTCCTCCGACGTCTGTTTGCCCCGGCGGCACTGCCTTATGCTAACGAACAATTTGAATTTGTAATGACGCGAGAGGCTAACTAGGGATAGATTGGGAACATTGGTTTTATGGGTGAAAATATTTGAGATGAGAATCAGATCGCCGGAGTTAATAGTTTTGTGAAATTTAAATTTATGAATTTATTCTATTTTATAATTACGAACTTGGTGAATTTGAAAAAAACATAAGTTAGCTTAGAAGTAGCAGTAGAACGTTGGTAAGCGTGTTGGATTTTACATTTATTGGCGCTTTTTCTTCGTTGTTTTCTAACGAAAGAAATACGTTTTTAGAAATTTCATTTCAAAACTGCATATTTCATTAACTGCAGAGACCATCAGAAAAAGCAAACAAGGGCAGAGAAAAAGGCCGATAATTTGAGAGGTCATACTTAAAAGAATCTTCATCTCTTCAAAAGTTATGAACAATTAAGTATAAGTAAGTGGTAATCTGCATTAAAATTTTTATATAAATTTTTATTTAGCATTGGACAGTAATTTTTATCGAACCATTTTCTCTGTGTACAATGCACTGCATTTTTTACCAATTTCGTGCAATGCAAAAAATTTTATAAATAATTGAAACCGACGCTAAATATAGTAACTACATTAAACGTCAATCTAAATTAGAAAAATGTTCGTAACTATTAATTGCCCTCGTCGCTAAATCGCCTGCACCTCGCAGTCCTTGTCCAGCTCGCTCGATAGGCTGATCTCGCGCAGGTGCTCGAGCCGTCGCGCGTAAATTCGCCAAGCGGCCGGGCCGTCGAGAGGGACACACATCAGGCAGGTGCCCACACCCACGCGCGCGCGCCAGCGAGAGAGAGAGAGAGAAGCCGGAGATGGCTAAAGCCATCGAGAAAAAGGGGCAAGGATAAAAAGAAGGCGGAGGGAGGGGGGAGCGGCCGCGCGTAGGAAACACACGAGTTAACACCAGATAGTGCATTGTGCGCGACGAGCGAGCCGGAAGCACCGCCATGCTGCGCGGCGCGTCCCCTTTGTTTCCGTTCGCCCGCCTCCTCCCCCCGGCGATCGCGCCTCTTTTTTCTCGCACCTTCGCCGCGACTTATGTGCTCCACGCCCGCGCCCGCTTTTTACAGGCTGGGTCTACGTATGCGCGTGTGTTGTTACGTGTGCACTCCTTTCGCCCGGATTACGGAGCGATGCGTCGGCCCTTTGTGCCTCCGCCCTCTTTCTGCCCGGTTTTTGACGCGAAGCGCGAATTTTTTTTGTAGGCGCGGATCTTTGTCTCCATCGTCCAGACGCGAACTGGTTGCGCTCTTTGCTCGCTCGGCTGTCGAGTGGAAAGCCTGCCGAAGAAAGCGAGTGTATGAAAGTCTTCAGGTTACACTTTTTGATGAGATGGATGTAATCTTTGTAAAATGCAGTCTTCTATAGTATTGCGAAGATTGACGTTAAAAAAATGGTTCTTATTATTAGATATAGAAATAAGCATAAAATATTTAATTTTTTTTTAACACATGCCCGATTGTCCTAAAAATCGAGCCTAAAATACGTCTTTTACCAAAGGTCAAAAAACACATTTTTTCCTGCATCTGCTGTGTAGATATTATGCATTTTAGTCAAACTGCAAATTAATGTACTTTCAAACATCCACAAACGTTGGTTATTGTGCGATGATGAGATATTACCTTGTATATGTTGTATGTAACTTAATCGTAATAAAATAGTTTATAAAATAAAAAGTAATTTCAAGATCAGGCTTGTCCTATTTACACAAATGGATTGCATATGTAGATAGTATCTTCCAAATAAATACAAAAATTTTATCGAAAAGTCAAAGGGCTATCCTTCCACAAACCTGCACAGTACGAAAAAGCCTATTATATCGATAATTTAAAGAATATATATAGAGTTATTAAATAATTTGTTAAAAATAACTTTACATCAATTCTATGAATAAAAATTTGTGGATGCAACTTCCTTATCTAACACTTATGCAAATCACTCACTTTAATTTCATGTTCTTTAGACACGTAAACAAATATCTTTTAAATTTTACATCTTAAATTGAAAAATGTCTTCCCGACAAACGGCACGAATTCATTAAAATTACATCAACAAATTCGGATCTAAAAAAGCGTTTAGCACAATCCACGCTAAATGAAATACTTGAGCCACGCGAAACGCACAGGACCCCCGTCACCGAATTTTCGAATCCCAAGCATTCGTCCCCATCGCATCTCTTCGACATCGGCTTCATTAGCAAGACATACCTCTCTCCCCGGGAGCCAAAGCAAACGAACGCCCGAGCGGAATCCGACGCTTCGTATATGCAAACGACGAAAGATATTTCCGATCCTCCTTATATATATACGCCGTGCGCGCGCGAGCGCAATCACGCCGGGGCCGTAGACGGCGCGCGCCGGCTGCATTGTTCAATTAAAGATTTGTCACGTAGGCAGGCCATTTGCGCGCCTTGCGGGGGGCCGCCAAAGGGGTTCGCCCTCGTTTCGCCGTCATATAATGCGAGCGACGCCGAGGAGAGAAAGCTGCCGGGGGAGGGTCGGCGCTCGCGGCGACACGCAGCCGTGGCCCGCACCAGGCGCTGGACCCCGGGCGCGCATCGATCACGAACGAAAAATTTCACGGCAGCCCGAAGCTCCGAGGCGCTGCGCGCTACACGTCGATGTTATTAGCGCGAGACGTGAGTTACGCCGGGAATCCCGTCGACGCTTAGCGGAGGGATTATTATTTTGGTGGCGTTTGGCTGGTGTGAACTGAAGGTTGAGGGAGAAAGTAGAACGAATTTTCTTATTGGGATACATTTCCTTTGGCTTGGGCGAGAAATTGATTAAATTAAAATTAAACAGAGCTAATGCTGTATAGGGCGTACAAAAGTTTATTTTCAAATTTAACAAACTACGGTGATAAAAGAAGAGCCAAGTGTGACGAATTACTTCATTTTAAATTATAATATTCACACGAAGATGAAAAGGGTTGTGGTTCCTAAATTTTGCCCAAGCTATGCAGAATGATTCTTTGATGCAAAATATAATGGACACGTGACTCGAGATTTGTTAACAAAATAATAAAACAATAAATAATCTAACAAATCTCAAGACGTGAGTTCATTAAAGAATCAGTTTTTAATGGTCCTAAATTTTGGCAAAAATTCTGGAACCGTAATTCTAGTTATCTCCTTGTTAGTAAATTACATAATTTAAATTTCAGGGAATTTTTACCTAATGTGGGGAGAGTGGTATCATGAAATTTTGGCCTCTCATGTAAAGAGAGCAATAGTTTGCTTACGTTCAGCTTCACAAGATGAACATATCGAGGAACATACAAACAGTTATATTTAGATAAATGATCTATGTAAGCTTGATTGCTTAACCAAATCATAAGACAGTGGATTTGATTTTATACATCAAAGACCAATAAACAACCCTATCACGCAACCCCGCTTTCTCCTAATCAATTGGGCAATTCCTTTCGAGTCAAGCACAAAGTCCACCCAGCAAAAGAACGGCCGAGCCTCTTGAAACAGAGCCCGAGCATCGCTCGATCTAACGCGTCGAGCGACTCGGTGCCCGCGAATAAGGTCGCATCGCTCGCAGCCGCGCGGGCACGTCGCGCCCAACTTCATCTCTCATCGAGTCCGCCCCGCAGACAGACGCGGCCCGGCGCCCCGAGGGGTGCGTCCCGCACACGTGACGCCTGATTCATACACAGACTGCGCTACGGAATCAATTTGTAATCTTGACTCGAATTAAGGAGGCGGGCGGGAGAGGCTGCCGGCGCGAGAATGGATACGCGTTTATTGGGAAGCGCGCGCGCGGGCGGCCTCCCTCCCGATTACGCGCCGGCGGCTGCGTCTCCCTTTCTCTCTCCCTTTCTCTCTCTCTCTCTCTTTCTCTCCCTCGCTCTCTCTTGTTCCGCGCAGTCGGAACGGCCGTCACGGATACGCCGAGGTATCGCCGGAGCCGGCGCCGTTTTATTAAAGTTTTTTTCAGACGCGAATCGCTGCCGCTTGAGCTGGATCGGATTTTGCTTGGGCGGAGGGCAGAGGCCCCGATCGATGCCGGTATTTCAGCTCAGGGTGTAGGCAACGTTTTCAGATTGTTTGATTTGCGAGGAAACGCGCGATGTGAATGCAATTGGCGCACAGCCGTTTACTGGGTTGCATTTTTGGTTGTTGGTGCGCGGATCGATATAATGTTTATTTGGTTTGAATTTGTTGCATAATGATTATATAGAAAATTAATTCAATTTATTCTAAATGTAAGTAAGTGTAGACATAAAGTATTATACTAATTGGCAAATTGCTGTTAGGACAGGATTTTATCTTTGGGATACAGATTTTTCTATCTAGCATAATTTTATCGGTAAAATAAAAAGAAAGCCTATAATTTTTAATGTCTGATGTTCAAAATATTCGTACAGTTTGCTAAAGGCAGTTTTTTAAAATAAATTAGCTTGTGAAAAACTAAAGGTAGGTTTAAAAATAATTTCCTATACAGCATAAGAAGTTAGATTCATTTTTCATTTCTGATATTCGTGAATAATCAAGCAACTTTTTAAGATTAAAATTTTTTAACCCAAAAATTCAAAATAAAGATGTATTTCTTTGATTTTAGTTTTCAGGAACTTTGAAGTTACGCAGGCAAGAGGAGATAACTGTGAAAAGAGTTTTAAACATTTAATTAAAAACTGCTTTTAATGAACTGAGATTTTAAAAATGTTGTAGTAAACAGGGCCTTCAGAAATTTGTCATTGGTTAAATTTTTGCATAATAAAACGATTTCTAGAGTTTTAAAAAAAAGTTCAAACTTATAGTCATATTCGTCATACTATAATGACCTATTTTGAACGAGAAATTAAACATTTTATTCACTACTTAAAACATCTTAAAACTCTCACATCCATCGTAAAGCCAATCAAAGTATAGAAAATTGTTTAATAGAACCAATTCCACAAATTTTGAGCAGAAGACCAATTAGACAAAGTTATACGATCGCACGCACAAGTGCCATCTCGCCCAAAGTCTCATACAGGAAGTTCGCGTACGCCCGGCCGTAAACAATCGAGTCCTCCGCGTGATTTCCCGAATTAACGCGGGTGTCCTCGAGGCGAGCACGTAGGGCGCCCGCGCTATACGACCCCTCCTGTCCGTCGGTAATCGGCCTCCGCTCCTCTCGACGCACCGTCGTTTCGAACGGCTCATCGACTCGGGGATCGCGCGCACGCGCGCGGACACTCGGAGATTCCCATTATCTCATTAATGGCTCGGACTCGCGGCGACCCCGGTCGTTCGGAGCGGCCCCCGATTCCTTAAGTAAGGTCGCCCCGGCAATTTCCGGCCGCCGTCTCGGTGACCCTACGCGCTGCCGCGATCGGCCCTCACCCCGACGGCGACGAGCGCGAGGAGGCAAGGGGTGTCCGCGGGAGGCGCGATAAGCGCGCTCTCTTACCGGGTAACGAGATCTTTTATACGACTGGCTTTTACGACGGCCCAGTCGATGGACAGTTGTCTGTCGGGCATTTATTTTGAATTAGATTTTGACTTTGAGCTCCGAGAAAAAAAATCTAATCTGCTGATCAAAAAGTTTTTCTTCAGGTCGTTTTATTAAGCTGATGCGATTGGGATTATTTTTGTTTGTCTAACATTTTTAAACAGGTACTACTACTTACAAAAATACAGAGGTTTAAAATAATAGACATCTTTTTTATTAATTCATTCTGATCAATAATTTAAAAGCTGTACTTATTAATTATTTAGCTTAACTATAAGAAGATTATCATCGATGAAACTGTGGTAGATGTTTATCATAGAAAAAAAATGAATAGAGCCAAAGTTTTAGACTCTAATACTCAAGATCTATCTTCTGTAGCAAATATTAAGCTTTAGATTTTAAAATTTTGGTTTCTTTCAACTTGACACTGCAGAAAATCTTTGCTATAGTTTCAACAAAATCCAAATCAGCAGTGTGATACTTTCCTGAGGAGTTAAAAAGCCCTTTAAAAAAATGACAAAAATCCTCCAGAAACCGTTACAGAAGAGGCTCGTCGCAACCAGCTAGTTAATCGAAGAGCCCAGTACACAGCGGAGACAAAGAGCGATACCGGGGGGAGGAAGGGGGCGAAGTGTAACACGAAGAAGGAGAGATGGCGGGTGGGGCCGAGCGAGCGCGAGGCCGAAGTCTGCGCGAACAGGGACAGCCCGGGCGGGCGGCGGTAGTGATAGGTGGCGGGCAAGGGTGGCGAGCCGGCGGTGTTAATTCCATTTGAGCCCAGTCCTAGTCGGCGTCGTCGTCCCTCCGAGGCGCCGCCTTCGAAACTACTCTCTTAGACCGCTGCATATTTCATGTCCCCGCGCGCGAGCTCGCCCCCGCCCCCGCGCGTCTGCGAAGACTTGCTCGCTCTATAATTCATCGCACCTATGCCGTCCTTAGCGAGCGCCGGGCTTGATGGGATATCGATTGCCCGCCGGACGAGCTCGAGTCATCGAGCGAGATTCTTCGGGGACGGCGGACGGAGCTTACGAAAGTTCGCCGCTGGATTTCGAATAATGAATTTGATTGGCCCGGCAGGGTAAAGGGATCATCCCCGGGAGTCAAAAGATTTGTTTGCTATGAATTGCACGCTGCTGCGAGTCTGGCTGTGTGTGTAAAGTTTTATTTTTGTGCTTCAATTTTTTTTGTCCGCGCAGCTTTTTTCTGCCTCTTTTCACAATCGATTTCTTAGGGAGTCGTCAAAGCTGCCTGTGACTGCCTCCAGCCTGGGATTCGGAGGTGAATCCTTTCCTTAATCCCGTTACGATTAGGTCTGTAATTGAAAAAAGCCAAATCCTTTGAGTTTACAGTGTGACATTTAAAGACTCCTCTTCAAGCCTTTTGTGGCGCCACTCGAAAGAAATGGATTCGGGGCTGATCCGGGTGGGGTTTTATAAAAAGCCGAACAACAGACGTCCAATGAAGTCCTCGAGAAAAGAGGTAAATATTTGGGGAATTAGAGTACATTTGTAATTTCGACTTCGAGGGTCTGTGTGCGCACGGCTACAGATGGACGGTGGAGAAAAATCGAGAGAAAAAGTACTCGTGGAAAGAAAGGATTAGCCCCTATACAGCAGAGCAAGTAGTAAAACCAAATAAAATATTCCTCCTTTATTCTGCACATTACAACACATTTTTTATTTGCTAAATGCAAGAAATTAAAAAAAGGATTTTTAATTGTATTATTTTCTATCTCTTTTTGTAACATAATAAACCTACAGGTTTACAAGAATTAAAAGAAAGGGTAGGTGATGTCGAAGATCAAATTTTGTCAAAAATTAAATGTAGACTCCAATATTTCAGACTTTTTACAGTCTGGAAGTATTTTTTAAAGACAGACTAAATGCGAAATTAAATAATTTACAGATTTTATAATTACAGCATCTTCTTTCAAAAATAGTACAATTTTTATTAAATTATAAAAACTATTTCTTTATTTGTAAATTAATTAATTAGCTACTTTCAGAAACTTAGTTCGTCTTTATTAATTTTTGTCACACTGTCGTTTGCAGCTCTCGAAAGCCAACAACCTACAAAACGTCGACAACACCAGGCCACCAAATTCCGCGCATAAAAAAACTGCGAAAAAGGGAAACGAGTAGTGTTCACCATCGACCTCGTTTCTCCTATAAGGATCTGGTCGCCCCACCGGGGTCTTCTGTCGTTCGCTACTAGATGACACGAACGAAAAAAAAAACGGGAATCATTCCCATGACACAGCTCGGCGGGCGCTTTGTGCGCCTCGACGCGTTACGTGTTAATCGGACGGGCAGAGATGAGGAGGACACGTCGACGCGGCGTCCCGGGGGACGGATTTTTCCGGGGCGACAAAAAAATCGGGGGCCAGATGGTCTCCCACTGCGGGATGCGTTTTTATACATTATGCCCGTGCCCCAAGCCCAAGCTTTTTCTATCCTCCTATCCTTTTCTCCCTCCCTCTCTTTCTCTTTCTCTCTCGCTTTATAGTCAGGAGGCACGCGTGGATTGCACGGGGAGAAGCTTGTTTAGAGACGTCGGCGTTTTCTCTCTTCTTTCGAGGGGAAAAGATAATAAGGTGTTTACTGAAAGTGATACTAATCGGCCTGTTTCGACGCCGCCGAGATCTGAGATCTTTATCGAGCCGACTGGGATGGATAGATAGCTGGGTCTAGTTTTCGTGGATGCTTTTTTTTTGCTAAATATTTTAATGTCCTGCGCGTTGCTTTGTCGGTAGCTCTGCTATTATTAGATTTATATCTTTCTCATTGTAATAAATTAAATAGGAAGACGTTAATATTGAGGCGCTAGGAAACTGGTAATAAACTCTTTGAAGTCTTTTCAACTGTCATTCATAAAGTAAGAATAGATTTTTAAAGTGTAATGTAAAGAACCTCAAGGGAAAATTCATTGATTTACTGTAGTTTAATCTATATGTGAGATTTTTTGAAAAAAGCGAAATCTTTTTATCCAAAGTTAAGACTTTAATTTTTTTGATAAAATTAAATGTTTTATAAAAATTAAAACTTGATTTATTTTAGGATGGGAATTTAATTATAAATTGCGAAATGCCATATCCTTATCAAATGAAGGAGAGGTATTGACTACCATACGTACACGAGAAATATATTGTACTGTTTAGAGAATCGCTCATATAAAATTTAAATTAAAAATTAAGTTGATGACTCGTTAGCCGTAATACAAGAATTTATGATATTATTTATTTTTTTAGAAAGAATTTTGTTCATTTTTCAAAGAAGCACTAAACAGTCTGTTTAAAAATTTTCTTTGTGAAGTCAAATGATAAAGTGTATAATAATTTCTTTTTAGTGTATTATTATTCTAACATTCATATTGTTAACCCCAATTATTTTTCGAAATTATTTAAATAAAACAAAAAAAAACAAAGTATAAATTAAAGCAATATCTTCCCCATCAATAATCAAAGAAGCAAACGTAAGCGCATCGGCCTTTGAGCGAGCGCAAGTCCCCCGGCTCTCTTTCATTGGATTCCGCGGGCATCCATTCATCCCGGCTTTACGTCGGCGATCTGCAAATAAGCCGGTGGCGTCGAGCCACTGTTCTTCTTCCCGGAGCCGCGCCGGCGGCAGCGATATCGTCGCCGGGCTAAAATCCGATTTCGCCGCTGGAGAACGGAGGCGGCCGTAGATCGCCGCCGGCCGATATACACCGCCGGCGCGATCATCCTCTCGGGGGCCCTCATTTCACCGGCCGTAATCTGTTTCCCAAGTGCCGGCAATCCCTTTCGCGCTGTCCCATCCACGACGTTGATGCCACTCGAGAGCTTCTTCTTTTTTTCTGGCTTATTCTTTTTTTTTTACACGACGCGGCGCCACTCGCGTTTGTTTGGGCTAGCGCGAGCGCGCATTGTCGCGAGCTTCTCAGTTTCTGGATGGAAGAACCCTTCTGAAATTTTGGTCCGTTGTCCGGGCTTAATGGATGGAAATTTGAGTAAACAGGTTTTTTTTAGATACTCGAATCAAAATTTTAGAGGAGGATCATCACGTGCAGTGTGCAGTTTCATTATATAGATACTCTATGACGTATATTTACGTTGCAATCTTTTATAACGAAGAAAATGTAAAAACACTCTTTTTCAGAAAAATCTGAGTCTTTCTAAGTAGAAGTGGTTCAATTTTTACTCGAATTGAGTGGCTTTTCACTCTTTCAAATTTAAAAAAATAATTTGTCATAAATGCTAGCTTTCTGGTAAAAAGCTACTTATCTAGACTGTTAAACAATTTGTGAAAATCGTTAAAAAATTTGTATAAATCAGAGTTTTGTATAGAAATTAAACAAGTTACGTGTATTTTCTTTACGATGAAAAGATACACAAAAAAATTTTGAGTAAATTTTATGTATATTTAAGAGAATTGTACAAATTAAACACAAAAAATGTATTTTAGTGTCAACCGACTTGTTTATTTAGATCAACCAATTTTGAACAGTGTATGCGCACTCTACGTGCGTGGACGGGAATGTTATGTGCGGGGATCCGAACGTTACTTGCGGGGATCCGAACGTTACTTGCGGGGATCCGAACGTTACTTGCGGGGATCCGAACGTTACGTGCGGGGACAGCGGAGGGACCTTGGAGTGTGCCGGGGACCCCTCGTACCTCGATTTATACAGTTAGTGAAAAATTAATACATTACACGTGCACTAAAAATTAAATTTGGAATATTCTACTAATCTTCAATTAGTGGAGCACATTTCATTAAATTATAGTGCATTTTACTAATTTTTAGCAATTTTTCACTATTTCAAGTTTACTGGGTAGATTTAATTAAAAGAGATTAAATGCTGAACAAAATTTTATTAGATCACTATTGTTTACAGCTTCGATTCGAGCGACGTATACAGGTGACGTTGCTTTTGAAAAATTGAAGCTTCATTCAGCGGCATTTTGCAGTGCATAAGACTTCGTCGAATCTAACAAAAGCAAACCAAATAACCGGATTTCAAGCGCCGTTCATTTATAAAAAAAAATGCAAAGCGAAAAAAAAAATTCACAATCACACTATTTTTCCTCGTATTCTTTTTGCATTTCGTGCGCGCAATCGGCACGAAAAATCAATCGAACGCCAGTGAATTTCCTTGAACGAATTACGCTCCCTCCTCTCGAAAAATTTCACGCGCAACTAAACAATTTGTCGAGCATTAATCTCACAAAAACCAGGAGCGATCGGCCAATCAACGTCCCGATTCATCAGCGCATTGTGCCCCCCTCGAGCGCGCGCCCAGCGCGACAAAGCCGCCGGGCGTTCGTGGAACGGGCCCAAATATTTACGCGAGACACGACTTTTCGAGAGCCAGAAGAATAACGGGAAAAAAGCGAAGGAGAGCAAAATAAATCGCGGGCCCCACGGCGAGCGCAATAAAGAGGCGCCGCATGCGGGGCGCGCGCCCCATTGTCCGCCGCGAGCGTCGTCCACCTGATTTGGCGCGCACACTGGCCCCGCCGTCGGGGGAGTGACGGGGCTACCTGACAGATGTTCCGCGCCCCCGGCGATCGCTCCTCGAGCATCCTCGGTTACGCAAGACCGCATCGCGTCTTTCTTCCTCGATTTCTTTTTTTTTGTCGAAAGAGGAGGGAAGTGCGCGGCGTTCGCCGAGCGGAGCGATCCGCTTTTTTTTTCGCAGTTCCTGCGAGAACCGGAGGCAGTTTGTGGATTAGCGTGAGAATTAGGGGGATCAAGGGATTTCGGTTGATGCATTTTTCGATGATCGCGCGAGAGAGCGAGTATCGCTCGGCCAAACGGCCGGGAGTGAAATTGCGCGTGGAAAATTCGGTATTATACGGGCGATGGATGAGGAGAGAGGCTTTTTGGGAAGTCTGCTTTTTGGGCAATTGTCGATTGTTCGCTGAATCTTTTTTTTCTGTAGTGCGTGGAGACGGTGGCTGGACTAAATTTGGCTGAAGCGCATTTATTGCGTTATTTTCCTTTGGTGCTGTAGGAAGGCACAAAGGCGCTCATTCCATTTTTCTCGTTCTTTTTTTTAGGTATACTTGCAAAACGAATGTAAGGGGCTACAACGCCTTTGAAATAATGTGATATTTCTATTTCGTTCTAAAAATAAAAATGCCTATATCGAAAGTGTTTTACTGTTTTACAATACTAGCTACTGAAACAAGTAATAATAAAACTTACAAATTAAATGGACACACACTTTCTGATATCGAAATAGTATATTATATGTACAGGTACATATCCTAGAATCTAAAGTGAGTCTTTTTAGATCGAGTCGATATTTTTTGATACCGTAACAATATATTTGTAAATATTGCATGTTTTTTTATTTCAAAAAGGTGATCAACGTGATCTTTTAATGTTACAGATAATGAATTTTAATTTCTTCAATTTTATAATTTAAAAGTAGAGGGGACTTTAGAATACATTAAAAGCCTACTGGTCAGAAAATAAATACTTTAGGCTCTTCATTTCAGCCCGTAAAAACTCGAAAATCGAACACATATCACAAAAACAATGTTAACGCATATTAAAACTAGCAACGCTAAAATTCCTATAACCAAATCATCAAAAAAAACGCCTTTCCTCAATTTTTTCCCCCGCGGCGCGCAAATTAATGCGAGCACAGCGAATTCGGGGGGTTCGCAACCAGTCAATCAGGTGATATCGCGTGAATGCCCTTGCAATTCCGCGCGCGCGCTCGCGCCCCCGGCGATTCCATTTTTCGTTGTTTCACCTCGGCGACGCCGGCCGCACCGTAATTCGATAGCGCAAGGACCGGCCGCGGCGGAATGCAAGTCGGGCGACGCGTATAATTCCGCGGATCCCAGCGCGAGTAATCAGCCGCGTATTGTTTCGCGAGCCGATGAATCGGAGCGACGATTGATGCCCCGGCCGTGTGCGCCGCGATGATTTCGCGCGGCGCATTCCCCGGCGGGCGCGGCATCGGCTGCCACCCCCTTGTGTACGCGCGCGACGCGGAAGGCGGATTTCGGCCCGGCTCTTTTCACGGGCCGAGTGCTGCGCCAGCGGGTGAAAGGGTCATTGTGTCGAGATGCGTTACACGCGCGTCGGCGATTTTTCTTCAATTTTTCGCGGGGTATGGGTTGGCTGGGATTTTCTTGTGTTAGGGGTAAATATTTGTGAGTGACTGATCGGTGAATCAAGTTAATAATGGCAACGAGCTTTGAACGAAGTTACATTAAGGAAAAATTTCTCAATGTACCAACAGTAAAATGTCATGCTTCAGTCAATTTCTTTGTAAGAACATGCTTCACTAAGTTTTGGTATATTTAGATATAATTGAAGTTATATAAGTTGCAACTTAAGTTGGTTAGATCTCTAGCTTGTCTTGGCAAGTAATTGCTTAGGGTTAAAACAAATAAACTATAAATTATCTTCAATTGGTGTTTGAATTATTATAATAGATTTCGTTTGAAACTGTAGCTGCACGGAGATAAAAGCTCTTCTAAAAATAGCAATAGTCAATTTTAACCTTCTCATAGACTGACATTTTGTAGAAAAAAATTCGAATAGTTTTTGCAAAATTTAATAAAATTTCTTTAAACTTACTTTACTATAGATTTAGTAAATTTTACAAGAAACTATTCTAATTGTTCCAACAAAGCAAGCCAACGGGGACATTAAAACTGAATACTACAGTTTTTAATAAAGTATTTTTCTTCGTATGTAGTTTACTGTAACCATATTGAAAAATTATTAAACATCTAGAATAATTTATTTTCATCTAAGTGATAAACTTTTTAACAAAAAAATTTTTTGCTTTCTTTACAATTGTTATTTTGCCCTTTAAAGAAAATTAATTCGCCCTTTTCTAAACGAATCGCCAAAAGCTCCAATAGTGTAACGCTTGCAGAACCCTTCAATATATTGCCGCGATTCCTCGAAGCAATAAAAGGAAAACCGAACTTCCATCAGAATCAGAACAACCCCAACTAAACCGCACGGTATCATTTCCCTCTGCCTCTCGTCCGCTTCTTTCTCCCTGCCGCGAATAAAAAAAAGGAGGAACGTTAGCCGCCAAAAAAGCGCTCGCAATTAGTCGAGACTTCATAATCACCGAGCCGGTGTGCGAGTATCGGCGAAGCCGCGCCGGGGCTACACGCGTATATCCGCGAAAAGAGAGGCAGCCGAAGCAAAACGACACTCGGAAATCAGTGTGCGTGCGCGCGCGCGGCCCGCTCAAACGGGGGGGCAGGCGGACGGACGAGGGGGCTAGGGGCGGAGGGGGGAGGGGTGGCCGAGTCGAGCGAACGAGTGGGCGCGTCGGCCGGGGGGGTTGGGTCGCGTATACGAGCGCGTGTTAGCAACCCCATTGATCTGGCGACGGCCGTCCGGAGCGCCGCCGGCAAAAACGAGCCCCGAGCGCGGGGCTTGAAAATTTGCGGAGTGCCGAGCCAGTGGCCAAGCCACCGAACTGTGCCGCGCGCAGTCCTTTGCCGTGTCCGAGCCGAGCGCGGAAAAAGAGGCGCGCATGTGGGCGCCCCGCGTATGCGTGCGAATCTGCGACCAGCATCCTCGGCAGTGTAATGGAAATTTTTCGAATTACGCGGCGGCCGAGGATTTTATTTGGCGGAACTAGAGGGAGTTTTGAAAGTTTGGTCGGAGGGATTGGGATTTTTATGTATTTATATACAGCTAACTGTTTCGAAAAAGAAATTTTAAATTAGTGCGAAAAAAATTGTATTAATTTGTAATCGTCTTTGAAGGTCCTATATTTTCCTTAATTTTATAATGCACAAACAAAATTTTTTTCATTATTAATTTTACAAAAAGAAAACTCACCAATGGTCGTAAATAAAAATTTTAAATAAAAGAATTATTCAGAAAATATAAGCTGAGTATTAGATAAAAAAAATTGGGTAATGAGTTATTCCAAGGAAAACTTGGATCACGAAATTAATTTATTGATATGATTTTATTTATACACTTCAAATGAACGCCGTTTCATGGAAGTTGAAATTTTTGTGTGGCGCTAATGTTTTACAAATATAGTTTTTTTTATAAAAAACACGTTATTGTAAGGTATTTTTTACTTTCTCAGAACATTTATTATTATTATAAACGTTGAGTCAAGCCAAGACCGGTTTCGATCTATTTGGGTCTCATCAGGTGGATGTAGGCACAAGTCCCTCAATTGATATATACACAAAGAATGCAACTAATAAAAATAACTACACTCAGGGAATAAATACCCTTAACCGGTATTGAACTATTTGTTAGTTTCTGGTTAACAGTGGAAAAAAATGATTATGTTTTACTTTACATATGATTTCAAGTTAGTTACAATCTTTATGTGTGGTACTGCTGCAGACAGAACCCTGGTAGAAATTTCAAATAGTTTATGAGCACCAACTGTTCAGTATTAATAGACAGTTTGTTGTTCATTAAAATTATCAGATATTTCTACCAGGGAATGAATCATAAGCCAATCCACGACCGGTGTTACCCTGAAAGGATTTGTTTAGGTGGATGTAGGCTCTAGTCCCTATATAAGGCATACATATAAATTACGTAGCTAATTACAAATTCTTTCCATTTTCAATTTATGCGCTTCAATAAGGCTTTAAAAATTTGTGAATGACATTTTAAAAGCTGTCGCAAGATTGAAAGAGTTGCTCCATTGCTATAAAAAAATACAATAATTTTCCTAATTATCCCTTCAGTAAGTGATCCGTACAGTTTTAGCAAAGCTCGGAATTCAAACCGCGATTCGCGCGTACATATCGAGCAGTGGTAGGCAATGCTGTAACGCGGAAAACGCAGCATACCCATCCGTCCCGGCGAGTTCCGTCGGTTTTGCCGCGCGGCGGTGCGGGGCTCCCTTCCATTTTTCGGCGCGGCGCACTCGCAGCCCGGGCCTCCGTATCGGGCTCTATCTATTTCACTGGGTTACGGGGCTGCAGGCGCGCGCGTTTTCCAAAATCAGCCCTGACGCGCCGCGAGATACGGCCGTACGTAGCCGCGCGAAAGCCGATACGTTATCGCTCTCGTAAAACTGGCCGTCGCGCGTTTCTGCGTCGTACGTTAGTAGATTTTGCTCGCCGGCCACTACGCGTGATGGCCGCTTCGTCATACCTTTTCCGCATTTTCCCCGCGCGCTCCGCGTCTTTTTTTTTTTGGCTCTATTTTTCGAATTCGAGGCAGCGTCTACTCGTTCGATTTTTACGTCGACTTTTTTTGTCTTTCAGAAAGGCACGGCTAGGATTGTAATCTGATATTTTATCGGGATGCTCTTAAAAAATACTATTATTTTTCTATCTTTCGAAGATAAGAAAAAAATGTCAAAATGTTCATAGAGAGGATTAATATTATTTAATGTGGGGTCCAGTTACGGGGCTAACCCTGGGTGGAAACAAACAAATGACTCTTATTTTTTCTTTTTTCTATTCCAGGATTGCTCACGAAGATATTGCACTTGGAAAAAACCTCCTAAAGTCGTGATCATACTTGATGTTGATATACTGCGCCGTGGTTACGTCACTCACAAAATAATTTAACAGGCGACATTTCTCTTAATAAACATTGAATTGAAAAAAACAAAATAATCGTGATGTAGATTATTTTTCAATATTCTATCAGTCGGATATAATGGAATTTTTCACGTTTCTTCCCAATTAAAAGTATTTAGTTATATATTTTAATTATTCGTTTTTTCCATTAATTGTTCGACATTTAATTAAAAGTGACTCCATTATTTACCTGTACATTATATATTAATTTTAATGATTTCAAATCTAATTAAAGTGTAACGAGTATTAAATTGAATATTGCACTCTTAAATCATAAAAATTTCCAAATATATTGCACGAAAGATATTTTAAAACAAATACCGTGGACGTAAAGGCCACTAGTTGAAGGCAAATAACTCGGCGAATTTGTGCGAACATATAATTTTCGTAGTTAAACTTTTGTCGTGAGATGAACGAGCGGTTTACCCAGGAATGCGGGATCCATGTAAATGCATCAGCGGTCACGTGCACGAGTGTACCTACATCGAGTGCAAAATACTTTTAAACGATTTTATAGACATTAAAGCGAGACTCTAACAATAGCCGGTACTGCTTTAACGCGCACATTTTTACCAATTTTTGGCGAAATCATCCCCCGCCGCTGTTCCTACGCTGCATACAAATGCTTCGGTTAATGCGCTCCTCGATGCAGCTTTTTAAACGCCCTATCATCAATTTTATCCCCATTCCAGGAGTTAATTAAATTTTCATTCGATCGAATTTGTACGCATTTAACACGCAGCGCCGCTTTAATCTTTAAACATAATACTTTCCAGCGTGGTTCTGCAATATATCGATTTTGATTTCCCGAGTCTATTTTCCCAGCGTGCGATCCACCGATAAAATCCACCGCAAAAAAAAGTCTGCTCGATCGCGGTGTTCCCTCAGGCTCGAGCATAAAAAAAAAAGTAAAAGAGAGGAAGCAACTCGCGCGCCGCGGGCAAATTAGGCGGCGAACCCCAGGCCGAAAGAGCCGCGCGCGCGCCGCACAAAAGGAGCGCGAGAAAAAATGCAAGCGCGCTCGCGGATGATATCGGCGACGGTGTACAGTGCATAGTCCGGGCTGGACGCGAATGCACCGCGGAAAAAGAGCTTCCGCGACTGCTGCACCGGAACACTGAGTGCTCGCATTCGTCGCTCGTCCACTCGGCGAATAATCAACGCGCGCACGCGATAAAGAAAAAAGGAGAGAGGAGAGAGAAGAGGACGAGGGACGTGGGGAAAAATGAAATAAAGCTCGCGAGTGGCGCACAGGCGTATTATAAAAATCCACAAAATAACCGAGCAGGGCCATTAGCAATGCTCTTTTAACCCTCGGCCATTCAGCTCCGGCGCAATTCCGCCTCTCTCTCTCTCTCTCTCTCTCTCTCCCTCTCGTTCTCTCGCTCTCGTCGACCACCCCTGGAGCTGTCCGTGTGATGCATGTAAATTTTCCAGCGGCGGTTCGCTCTGGCGATGGAGAGGGACTGCCGTGCTGCCGCGTTTTTCGCCGAGTGCTGCGGTACAGTAGCGGCCAGAAAATTATTCGCTGCTCGATGACGATTGATCTCGCATCTCTCTTTTTTGGATTATTATCGTTTTTAATTGACTTATTCATTAAACACTGATTCTTGACGAGAATTTGCTTTGTGAATTCATACCCTTTAATGGGTATGAATTTTCATGATGATAAAGCATTCGTGTGATGTTAATTTTGTACGAAAAATGCAGATTGTGTGTTCAATTAAATTTTTGCATTGGTATTATCTATAAATAATGTCATGTAAAATATTATTTGTTGAATATACCTATCGTTAGATTATCTTTAGAATATCCTTCAAAAAAAGTTAAAATGTGTTGTACACCTTTTTTACTCTACATTAATTTTATTCCAAAAATGAACTAGAAATTCTTTATAAAAAAAATGCGTACTTAGAAAAATAGTAAAAATAAAAAATTGCATAACTAAGAATAATAGGACGTAGTGTACATTTGAGTGCTCCAATTTAAGTAACAATTATTACTGTGGCTAGAAGAGTACTCCAAAAGCAATTAACATGACCAGTAGTAAAATGAAACCGGACATTGAATTGAAACATAAATTGAAATTTAATAAATAAAATTATCAATATTAATCTTTCCAGATTGCATTATCATTTAAATCATCATTTGAAGTCCGGTAGAAATTATTTAAATATTTTATTTTTAAAAACAGATGTTTTACTGCTTGATTTTAAGCATCAAGTACGGAATTAATGCCTAAAAACAACGTGCAAATAAAGCAAAAGAAAGTAAATTCCGCAATAAGAAACATCAATCAGGTAGCATTAAGCAAAACCCTAAATTGCCATTCTTCACAACCGCACAGCGAGTGCCGGCCCTCGCGCGCGCTCGCACCCGAATTTTTCGGCTCGCCCTCCCCCCCGCGAAATCCCCAACGAATCTCAAATTTATGAACGCTACTGTATCCGCGCCCGCGCGAGCGCTGCGCACACTCGTCGCCGGGCGATGTACACGCGTAGCCGGCCTTTCTCCTCTCTTTATCGCCCGACGGGGCGCGGAGGGGTGGCGGGCGGCCTCCACCCCCCGTGTACACACTGTACGGGGCTGTCCGAGCGGAGAGGTGCGCGCACACACGCACACGCGCTCGCCCGTCCGTGCCCCCCCTCCCCTGCCCCCGGCCGGCGGTAATCCGACTGGCTAGCCACTCGCGCCAACAAATACCCTCAGCGTCGGCCGCTGCGCGGTTCCGCGGCGCGAGCGAGCTTTTTCGCCTCTCTCTCTTTCGCTCCCCCACCCACGCACGGGAATGGCGAGCGACCGCCGCCGCTCTTTCACACTGTCCGAAGTAATTTCGGCTTTAAACAATAATATCGGCTTCGCCGCGCGGAACTAACCAGCGACCCTCCCCCCACCCCCCGGTGACTCCCTTTTTTTTACGGCTTGTTTTCGACCGCGCGATACTTTTTCGCCATTGAGATTGATTTTTGGTGGCCTTTTTTTCCTAGTAAAAATTATGGTTTTTTTGGTGAGGAGTATGGGGTTGTCTTTTAAGCAGGGAAGCAACAATTCAGTTTAAGGTGGTGAAGTCGAAAATTTAATGAAATAGAGAAATAAGCAAAATTCTGTTGGTACTTTCTGCAGTCGAGTATATTTTCGCTTACGAGGTCATTTAAAGAGGAAAAATCAAAAGGATAGGTACCTATATTTAAATCATTCAGTTTTACATGTCTATTTTAACGCTGCGAATTCTCAAAATGTGAAAAAGTAAAAATCCCGTCCGTCTAAAACTGAATTGATGAAAAACTACTAAAGTTAGAGGAAACTGTGCTAATAATCATTAAATAGTGGATTCCTTTTCACTGATTTTTTCACCGAAGTTTCACTAATTGTAGTGGTTTTTCACTAATTCAACTTGGGATAGTGAACTCTAAGTCAATCGAACTTTTTTCTGAGATAAGCTTGGTTTTTCTTAAGTGATTTTTTAATTTTTCACTATTCTACTTTTTGAAAAGATAATTGACTTTTAATTCTAACGAAAAACAACACACTTCTACAGAAAAATGTTTAACTGCCTTTCATCTTTGTAAATAAAAATCCTCCACTAGGCTACATTCATTATTCATTAAATCAATAGATATAAAATCACAGCAAAAAACTTATAACAAAATGTGCATCGTAATTTATTTACGCGACCACTCAGGAGCGCATCGGTGCGAAGCGCCAAAAATCCGCGTAATCTCGCATTTCAAGCTGAAAACTTCCTTTATCGCGCTCGGAGCGTGCGGCAAAAAGCGAAGCGCAGCGGTGGCCGGTCGGCCGCGCACGTGCGCGAGCGAGACGGAGCGACGCCGGCGCGCGGGGTGGTGGTGGGGTGGGTGAGGGATATGCAGTGGCCGCGCGGCGGTACACTTTGGTGAACCGCGCCCCCGACACCCCGAACACCGCGAAATGCGCTCGCCCCCCCCTCCTCCTACTACCCCCTCCCCCCCATACC